>OOFB01006780.1:2825-22813 GCA_900323305.1 Trachyrincus murrayi | reverse complement strand
GGGGGGGGGGGGGGGGGGGGGGGGGGGGGGGGGGGGGGGGGGGGGGGGGGGGGGGTCTCCTACGAAGAGTCTTTTCAACCAAAGTGAAAAGAGTACTGAAATGTGCTGTCAGCTGCGAGGTTGATCAAGCTGGATTCTTGCTGAATTGCCGCATGATATTTTTCAGAACCCGATCACGATTGGCGAGGTCTCATACCCCTGCTGCCACAAATGTTCCCGCTCTTTCATACGTTTTGATCAAAGGAAATTCCAACACAAAATGTTGTTCGACAAAGACATTTGACATTTGAGGAAAAGAGGAAAAAGTAACAATGGACCAAAAACAATGGCAAATTGCGACAAGCCTAACCATTGAAGATGCATGAGGAAGATTTCCCGAAGGTCTTCTGCTGAGTGTTGTCCCGGTGGGCTCAGCAGCAGCGGTTAAAACAATATCGTTGAAAGCACTTGAGGGTGAAACAATGCCAGATGCAGACATGACATGTTTAATCACTGGCATTACAGCATGGTACAACAACAGCTTTTGGTTAGCTGGAGGCAACACTGTTGTGTTTCCTTTGTAAGCAGTATCAAAACCCAAGAAGATATTCTAAGGAAAATGCCAAACTATTTGGTTCAGTATTCATAGTGCAGTTAAAATGAAACTTTCTCAGTAGTTAAAAAAAAAAAAAAGGTTTTTCAACTATCACCGTTAATGACAATTCAATAATATAACCTGTTCATTGTTGTTTTAATGTTGTCGGAAAAAAGCATAACCTTTTAAACTTTCGGTGCAAATAAAAAAAAGGTCATGTGGTTTTGCTTTAGCAGAGAATTTCCAACAACATCAAGTTGTCTCCAATGGCTACACTCCCAGTCCCAGATAAGAGGGCTCCAGATTCTGGGCGAAGTGTCCTCGGTTCAACATGCGGTGTCCGGGCCTATAACCAAGGCTGAAGGAAATCAGGCTTTTTAAAGTGGCGTGGAGTGGGCGGTGTAGTGCTCCTCTCCTCTGCATCCACTATACTTTGCAACTTCTTATCTTCGCGATCACTGCTGAAGGGAAATTATCGTCACACCGATGTATATTTCAGTACCTGTTGCTGGATGTTTCTACCCAATCACGGGAAGAGGTGCGATTGGGTTTACACCCTTCACTCTGTGTGTGTGTGTGTGTGTGTGTGTGTGTGCATGTGTTTGGCCTCGGATCACTTCTCGGTGTGTAAACACGAGACTGTTGTCGCTTTGTCTGTTTGTGTCCTCCTTGTTTCTCCTTCCGCATTCTTTGCGGTTGGTAAACAAGAGGAAGTGGCACACCATACGCTGGGAGATTAGCGGAAAATGAATAAACACATGAGAGCTGAACCGGGGCCCCATTGCACAACACATCCCATTACCAGGGCACCGTGGGAGGAGAACCGCAGAACTAACTACATGCACTACTCAGTCAATAACACTCCATTACGTTTTGTCACAGACGCGTGACAGCGCTGTTTGCCCGGAGTCACTGGCGTCCCCCACTTCTGTCTTTCCCCATCTACGTCTTCAGATTAGCAGCTCTAATAATGCATCATATTTGACTTCCAAATTCATCCAGCCGATTCAATTGACAGCCATTCCACTTGCACAGCCATTGGTGACATCCCAGTCCCACTTGTCAGATAGACTATATATATATATATATATATTTCTCTAACTCCACTTACTATAAGTGGAGTTAGAGAAATATATACGCTATAACTCTCCCGGGACAGGAGGCACAGCCGCTGTGTCGCTGCATGCGTGGGCCGCGAGAGGTACAGTTTGTGGGGGGAGAAACTGAGTCTAAAAAATGAGGAGAAAGGAAGGAAGGAAGGGAGTGAGTATAAATCACACCGGAGCACACACACACACACACGAGTGCCAAGGAGAGGAGCGTGTGCGGGAAGTGGATTGTTTATATGAGCAAGATGGACAGGGCGGTCTCACTGGCCCCAAAGCAGAGTTTGGAGAGAAAAAAACCGTCAAGCTGTGTTTACAGAAGACGCCTCCCTCCCAAAGGGAATGAGGGTAGAAGCCGGTGGACCGGGCACACAATGTGGAGGCGCCTCGGCCAATGGTGAATACAATACTGCTATATGCTATACCGTACAATAGCTATACTATACTATACAATACAGCTATTATGTGGAGTTTGAGAAATAACCAAACAGGAGTAACACGGATAAAGACCAATGACGGATGGAGTCTCGCATTGACGTTGAGAAAATGTGTTATCTCGTGCATATTGTGTTACGGCCTCCTCTCCCCGTCTGTCTGTTTGTTTCAGTTGCAGGATGGCAGGCAGGGGGAGGAGCCCTGATGGAGCGCACCTGTGATCTGTGGTCCTATATCAGCTGGGCCTTTCCATTAGTGGACTCTCTCTTTACTATTGCTTTGTGGCAACCCTTTGTCCTTATTTTATAGCATACACAACACACTACACACACACTGATCACACACCCACTCCCGACACCACTGGTTATGCTGACTACCGAATGCCACTGTTATTTTGTGAGTATTTCTGGTTAATAAATAATACATAATTTGTTTTCTTTAAACCCATGACTTGTCTCCCTCTTTGTCACTTGCACCCGAGCCGGGTTGTGACAGTTGCAAAACGAATGCAAATACTAATAAGAAGCAAGGCCAACAGGAACAGATACAACAACCAAATGTTACCCACCAAGCAAGAGGCAGAACAGAACAGTCTTCATCTCTTGTAGACATTAGAGATGAGGCATGGTCTCTTCTGCATGTGTGCACCTACGTTTAGTTGAATGATACCGATTGCTTCGTTTTATTGATTACTCTTTCACACCCGAATATAGATCCGTCAAGTGGACTGAATCTCAGTAGACCTTTACTCATCCCCTCACCTCTGAGATGTGCTACATTTATCTTTTAGTACGCTGGTGGCCACATATTTCACTTCAACATATTCCTCCTCTGCCCTTCCAAAAAGTGTAACATCATACATATTGAACGTTTCTTCGCTCAAGAACCCAGGCTGAAAGAAAAAAGGTATTTGACAAGCCTTTGGATTAAACCTGCAAAACCTAAAACATGTTTTCCTTGTGACATTTGACTCCTTAAACTTGGGATAGGAACTTGGAACAAGTGTGTCTGTGGCTCCTAGACTGTGGAACCCGATCCCTTTGCCTCTATGTGCTGTGGACTCTGAACACTTTTGAAACAGGTTAGCGCTCTGTGTGGTTGTTTCATATCCCGTTTTTGTATGCATTGGATTACTGTGTTCAGCGTTTCTTTCTTGGTCACTTGTGAAGTACGTCTCGCGTCTCGTCGCAACAGCTAAATACCGATGGCCGTTGATTAACTGCAGTAATAAGAAGTGTGACGTTCAGGCACGATTACGGGTATGTTCAGAAACTCTTATCAAGAACACCATTTCCACGGAGCCACCAAACAGCCAGGGTTAAGCCCTTCTGTACCTCGGCTGGGGAAAAGGCTCGATCCGTGTCATTTAAAACTCCTCTGAGCTTTTGCTCACGTTCAGCGGCAAATCCGCTTCTGTGGATAATATATGACATGGGTTGCTCTGTGTGAATTTTGTGAGAAGAACCTCATCGGTCAGGAACCAGACGCCTACACAAAAGGCTCATTGAGCTGCCATCGTGACTCATTTTAGAATAAAACGGATGTGGCCACATGTTGTGAACAATGTATGAAGCTTGTTAATGCTGCGGCTTTCGATGTTTAAGTATCTGATCCACCTGCCTGTCCGCCACCATGACCCGTTTTGTATTCCAATGGGATACACAATGGAGAGTGACAAATCCCTATACACTCGCTATCGATTTACGGTACTCTGTGTGGCAGTGGCCCAGAATTGCAGATATGCATGATGCCCACCCTAGGTTAGGCCAAAAACAGTATTTTTCCACGACCACACTCTGACAAGAATGGAGCAGGGTTGAACTCACATCTGACCCCGTTTCTTTGGTGTGCAATAGTTTCATAAGTGAAGCAATGGAGCAACCCTAAAATGTAATCCTTTCCCCTACATATTGGAAGGTGTCCAGAACATTTGAGGAAACTCAATCTCAGTTCGAGATATTTTGTCCACAAATCACGCACACATGAACCAAGAAAAAGCAAGAGAAACACAAGAAGCCCTATTACGCTGTATAAAAATAGCCGTGTTTGACACCTTTCAATCTCTTTTCTCAAGGCTTTTCATAATGCACTGTGTCAGGTGCTTACTGTGTCACGGTGACCTAGAGACCTCGAGAGTGTTTTATGGGCCTTCACAGAATAATTGTAGTAGTATATGCTCAGTTCTACAAAAAACTGTAAATTACCAGGGATGCAGGCTTTGGCTGTGAGTGTTTGGAGTAAAAACGAAAAGAAAAAAAGGGAAATGAGAAGTGAATGGCGTCAAAAAAGCAGTAGGGGGTGAGGAAGAGAGAGAGCTAGAGAGAGAGAGAGACCAGCAGTTTGTCAGCGATCAGGCAGTTTGCCTTTAATTGCTGAGCAGTGGCGTATCTGCAGAGCTCTCAGGGGAAGCCCGCGCTCAGATGTGTGTTTTAATTTTTTTTGCAGGACGGTAATGTGCGGTGATTGAGTGGTTCAACAAGCATCATTTTGCCTAGGGGTGTCTTTCACCTCTCCTCTCTCTCCCTCTCTCTCCCCCTCCCTTCCACCACCACCACTTCCTCTCCACTGCCGGCCCTCCACAGAGTCATTCAGGGCAGTGCAAAGAGAGACATAGCAGCAGGAGCAAAAAAAAATAAAAGGAACAACGTCTTCTTCGGCACTCATTACCACCCACCCCCTCTGTGGACCGAGCAGCCTTAGCGTAGCGGTCAGGCCAATGCCAGGGGGACATGTAGAAGAGGAGGAGGAGGAGGAGGAGGAGTAAAGGTAGGGAGGTATTGATTCTGATGGCATCATGTAAGCTAACCACTGGGTCTTGGACACCATAAATTACATTCCACAAATGCATGCAATGACTCCCTATCTTTCCTGGCGAATGAGGTGTGGGAGGAGACTGAGACGAGGGGGAGGGAGAGGGAGAAGGGGGGGGGGGGGGGCTATCTGTCCTGAGGAAACCTTGGATTTTCTACACACATATCTCATGCGTTCCACCAACCCATCCAGGGATTGTCTCTGCCCTGACAAGGACACAGACTTGATGGAATCTATTACTTCCAACAGCCATTCAAGACCATGAGGCTGAGCCACTATGCTTAATTAACTCTGTTTGCCCCAGGTGACATAACTAGTCCCCTACAACAAGGCCCAGGCAGAATTGATGTCTGTTATATATGCAGCGTGCAGCCTGATGCCTTCATCAGTGGGTGTAAATCAGGACCTGTGCAATATCTCTGTGCTGAACTATACAGTAATTATTCATTGTGTTGAAGAATAGCTATGTGATGTCTGGCTGACGAGGAAAACCAACATGCCAGAAGTTTGAATCGCTCCCTCTCAAACTCGACTCTACAACTCTCCGGCGCAGTCATTAAAAAAAAACAGCATGGAGAGTAAATTGCTTTTTTCTTTTTTTTTTGCGCTAAAGTATTAACTTTTAATTGCTCTGAGTAATGGAATTTCCCCATGTCAACGCATTGCGGAGCCCGTCACCTAAGCTGTGGATACAACGCGTTGATGTACTGAGCAGTGTCTCGTGGATTCTTTTAATTACTCGCACTGACGTGACGCGCTTTAGATATTCCAGTCAGGAGGTAGAGAGTTACGTCTGCGGCAACGACCACCACACTCGCTGCTGCTGCTGCTGCTGCTGTGGTACGACTACGATCACTTCACATCACGAATAATAAGGCACACAAAACGGTGTGTTTGACAGATGGCCGGATTATTCCGGAACATATACTCACTAGTCTCCTCACTAGACAAGAAGTTGCTTCTCTTAAAACAAGAAACAGACGATTGTGTTTTCACTTAGGAGTGTGTACGAGTGCGCTGTATTCCCATGGATTCCATCTTGTGCCAAATACCTTTAACAGCATGGTGGTCTCTTGCTCCACTGTCATTGTGATAAAAAATTCCCCTTTCTTTCCTCGCTCTCTCGCGCAGAAGAATTAGATGATGATTGATTACATTTGTAAAAAGAATAATGGACACATGAAAGAGGACATTTCTGTGGAAGCTTTTTCTCAACATTTAGTTTGGCCAGCTAGGCGTGGAATCCTGGCCCCCATTAAGCGCCGCTATCTATGTCATTATTATAAAAATGAACTTTTGCAGGTCACAACTTTACAGGGCAACTTTAATAATTGCCATGTAGGCCTACTCGCTAAGTTCAACAGACAGAGACAGCCTCATTAAAGTTTGATGAATTATTAAGCGGGAAAAGAAAATTAAAAAAACCAGCCAAAGGTTGAGTGAGATTTTGGCCTCCCCCATTTTTGGTCAACCTTAATTTCCGAAGTTGGATCAGGGGCGAGATTCATCATCATAAAATCCTACTGGGGCCATCATCGCGTATCTCTCGTGCATAAAGTACAGCGCCCTGCGCTACTTTGGATTAATTGCGAGTCATGAGCCAGGTGACATCATCACTGGAAGGTTAGCCGTTCACTTCTTGGTCCCTCGGCACTGTCATCCATAAAGAACACGCATACTCCGACGTTCACGTCAGTGTTGTTTGGCCCCGTGTTGGGTTGCTCTCTGTTTCTCATCATTGGAGGGAACATACATGGCCCCTCTACTGAACAGACGTACTGAATGCATATCTAGTTAATGAATCATTAACAGCTGTTTCACCGCCAGTCGACTCTCCCTTTGCATATAAACTTCCCTTCGAGGGATAGCTCCTCCACATGAAGCACATTCTTTCAAATTGTACATACTGTGGTTTGGATTTGTTTTGTTTGAATTAAATGTGATTAGCCAAGCAGGTGGAGTTGTGCAGGTATCAACATGGCTCCTCTGCGAGGGAGCTATCCATCCTGCGGTAATAACACTCGCATCTCTTCAGAATGTCTCTGTTCTATTTTCTGCATCGCTGGATTGCTGGAAATAAATAGAACAATAAATCCTTTCACTATTTGCCCAAGTACCACAGACTTGATTTGGATATGCAATATGTCTTGCAATATGTACAAATGTGCCCAAAAACCATGACAGTTGATTTGTCTTTTGACCCCAAAAAGGTACGTACTGCACTCTGCATTGCCTTTAATCGTTCTAATATGCAGAAGCAAAGTGCAGCAACTATAATGTTGCTGTTTTCCTTCAGCTTTCATATTGTGTTTTCAATGAACAGAAACTATTTTGACATTGATTTTGTTATACTTGTATTTAACAGTATTTGACAACTCTACTCATGGATTTGTGCATGTTTAATTAAGTCTGGACAAATTGAGAATTTTAGACTTGATATTATGAAGTGATATCGTATTTTAGTCTAAATATCATTTCATTTAGCCTAACTTTTTTACTTATTCACCTATCTAGATAATAATTTTCCTATCAATTAATTGTTGCATCATCAGTTTTGATTATATATTTTTTTCCGTCGTTGGCTGGATTAACTTTGTGATGTGAACGACAAAACATAGATGACATGGCATCGCCGATGATGTAAAGTTACAGAGGATAATGTTACAGCTTTCAGGGAGCAGGCAAGCTAACGCTTGCTAACTGAACATCGCCTGTCAGTCAGCATGTATAGCGATGTGAGGTTAGATGGGTAGAGTGTGAAATCGGCCAGTAGGATCCCAAAGAAGACCGCAGTACCTTCACTTACTGCTGTCTTCCTTGGTTTTCAGTCAAATTTTGTAGTTACTGCAATTTGTATACGGTATTTTCTCTAAAACAAAGCATAATTGAACTCTGAAACTTTGTCACAAGACAAAACATATCAAGAAGTTCATTTTTAGTTATAACTCAATTTTGACCAAAAATGTCACATAAATAATAACATTTTGCAGGCAAGCATGTCAACTCAGAAAAGCCTGGAACCAGAGAGTATTCTTTGGATCTAATAGATCGTGAGCTGACCTGGGCTCCAATGGCATTCAGTTTTTGCTCTCACACACCGACCTTCATCTCATAACCTCAATTTACAATCCCCGCTACCGTGTCGTGCCTGGAAAAGTCAAATCTTCTAATCCAAAGAGAGATGAAGTTATTTCTTCTCCATCTCACCGCATATTTCACACTTGTTGACACTCGCGCACAGGCAAACACACGCAATATCAATCTTTGCCAAGGCTTATAGGCTACCCTTTTAAACCTGCCCTCTGTAGCCTTGGAGCATGTGCAAGGCTTCAAATAAATAGACTGGCTTTCAAGGAAACAATGGCTTTTTTTCTTTCCCCTGACAAAGATCAATCTTGGCCGGGAGCTGGAGATGTCTGCCAGCTGGACTCAGGGCTTTCATCCTCGCCTCAGCCCCTGCTTGCTTTGTTTTTATGGACACACAGATCTTGCAATTTATTTTCATGCACTTCCTTTCTTTTTCTTGGAGAGAGGGTTCTCTCGCTGGCTCTATCTCGCTCTCTTTTTTTTCCCCTCTTCTCTTCTTGTCCTCCACACATAAGGCCTCTCACACATTCAAATTGGATCTCAGAAATCAATGTTTATTTGATGAGGATATTCTAGATGCCGAGACAACCGACTCTGTGCAACCGTTCTTTCTGTACGTGTAACTAGACGATGGATTGTATTTTTTTCTTTCATTTAGACATATTTGTGAGTTCACATTGGGATGTAATGTGTCCTTGTTATGTTGCATATTCTACTCATCTACAACACGCTAAAGATGTTCACCTTTCTAAATCCTCTTGATTAGATTAGATAGATTAGATGTGTGTGCTTCTACTCTTGACCCATCAGCGACCAGTTTGATTGATTTTGAGTTTTATATTTTTTCATATAGAGTTCCAGTCCAATCCAGAATCCAGTCCATCACGTAAGTCTGGGGAGTATTCTAACCTCCCTCCTCACATACGTTATAAAAGTGTCCGCAGTCTAACCGTCAGCATTCTCAAGCACCAACCCAGTTACTTGCACCCTAAGGACCTGTGTCACTGACCTCTGTCAGCAAGACACCTCACCCCCTATACATTCACTTTTACATTATACAATGCCACAAAAAGTGGAATAAGAAGTTCTGTTTTTGTGAGATGCTAATCTCTTTGCAGGGTAACATCTATTGTATGTGCAGATTGGACATATGACCTTTTTAAGTAGTGAGAATGTATGTATTTACGAAGAGACATTCAAGCGGGAGGTTATGTTTTAATGTAGCAGAGACACGTACCGTGCCATCAGGCAACGTTGCATATTCTGAGACATTCTGACATCAACAGAAACGTTTAAAGTTGCATAATCAGAGATGTTCCTGGGATATATCAGCAACAAAATCTCTGTTTGTAGAGTGGGTGCTGGATCATAGCTCATTTGTTTCGCTTGTGTTTTCTGCCCTCTCGCAGCATGAGATCAATTAGTGCAGCTTGAAATTTGGCACGTCTTACTCAAACTAACGTCTCACTTGTTTCCTATCCACCAACAATTTGCCTTCTCGCTAAACACACTGTACCAAAATAAAGCTGGCCGATGCTTTGCCCTTCTTGCTTTGACTTTATATTATAATGTAATCTAGCTTAGCCAGGTTGTGCTCCGTTTTTGTGCCCAGAGTGCTGAAAAGAGGCCTGAAAGCTGAAACTGGGGATGCTGAGAACTCTGCAGGTGTCCCATTTCATATGTCCAATCTCAACAAGAGGGGAAATACGAGGTGGATTACACATATTTCTCACCAGAAAGTCACTTTCCCGAGCAGCTTCTCACCCGCCAATATCACTCCTGGACACTCGCAGCTTTCAGACACTAGGTCTTCGATCGAAGGTTCAGAGCCCATTTCCTGAATTCTGGAGTGTACCGTATGGCATGCCACACGTGGAATGGCTTCCTTTGAGCTCTGCAATAAAAACTGTGGAGAGGGCAATTTAAAATCAGGATGATTGCAAGACATGAGGGGAAAACATGGGGTGAATGCCAATGAGTATCCAACAGTTAGCAATTTTGGCGAATAGACATTTCCGTCGGTTGTGAGGACAGCGTTCAAGGTAAAAGGATGTATTTATACCACTGCAGATGTAGTATAGGCCTGATAGATAATGACAATACCAAAGGATGTATTTTCCAAGTGAAGACGCCCCTGTGTAATAGCTTGGGGGTCTTTTTGCTTGGGAGATCTGGGGTCTAATCCCTACCTGACCTTCTTTACCACTTAAGCCCCCCCGTGTCGCCCCACATGCTGGCTCAGTCATCACCTCCTACCAGAATAAATTCTAGGCATCCATAAGCAAGCTGGCTGTGACCTTGGTTGACACCGTCATTGGTGTGTGTGTGTGTTTGTATGCGTGTGCGTGTGTGTGTGTATGTGTCGGTGTATGCATGGTGTAATATGAGCCATTGCCTGTACAGTGTTTTGAATAACATGAGTTGCAGCGCGTTTTCATCAGAAAGAGGTGAGCGTAGCCGTGTAGCCCAGGTAATGGCCCTTCTGCACGTAACAATAGATCCAATAGAGAAGATTCAACAGGGCAATTGGACGGGATCCTTTGGTAGTAGCACTAAAGACCACAGTCGTGAGCAGATCGTTTGAAATATGTTGGCTTCGCTTATACGGCGTGAAATCCATTATTCGATATATTTTCCATGTGGAGCAAGGGTGCTTGTGGGGCTGCATATATATAATGATGTGTATACGGGAGCATGTACACACGGAGAATGAATACGGTGAGTCGATGTTGGGGCACCCATTTGAAACTAAATACGCCATAACAAACCACAAGTCACAGGGCGATCCATTTCAGAAGATTATTATACATCCCCACTGCACGCTGGGAGTTTAATACGCTACATCTTGAAAGTCACAGCTGTGTGTGTCTTGACAGCTGGATATTGCGGTTTTAAACGCAATGGATTCCCGTGAGTTGTGGAAGGCGATGCTACTTTGAATGACAAATGATATGAACATCAGCGGGGTAACAGCCATCTAGGTGCATCACAGAGAGCTGTGAACAAATTGAAAACAGAGAAGTTAAGCATGATGGCTCCAGCGATTCCCTCGGGGATGTCATGAAATAAAACAATAACATGTCCTCCATATAGGTTTTTTTTTGATGAGGGTCACAAATGAATTAGCAGCACACAAGTAATTGCTTCTTTAACCTTTTAGTGGATGCTGTGTTTTTGTCATACAAGGCCAAGTGTTCTTCTCACCATCATTTCCCAAGCTCATTAAAATGCATTCTCTCTGTGAATATGACTCGTTTCATGGAATTAATTAATCGTTGAATTTAGCATCCGCTACTAGATGACAAAATAATTAGCTCATGTCCGGTCATACACGACTGCACTTCGCTGTTTACCCAGTGACAAGTGGTCTAGCCCAGGCAGCTCGCTACACTGACACTTTAAATCCCGCTGGTCGTCAAAATGCCTCTTCCCTGGCTGTCAAAAGCCGGAAATGACTCTTGAGTTTGCTGTGACTTACACATCTTAACATGCCGCGGGCTTTACCTCACCATCACCGCAACACAACCGTTCAGCACAGCAGCTAAATACAGCTAGCACTCCTAAACACTGCAGACTCCTATGGCTATCGGGCCGAGCAGGATATTAAGCAATATAAAAACAGTAGATGCTTGCATATTCCGCAGAGTGCCGTTGAGATACAATGCTTGTGACAGCTTGGGTGAAGAGTGACAAATAAACATTGATGGCCTACTTGGCCCGGGCTCTGTTGCTGCCTACTGCATGTCAATGTCCTGCGGAATGGAAAGAGAAATGTTAACAATGTCTTCCAAAAGTCAACAAAGTCATTGGTAACATCAGCAAACACTTAACACAATAACTCTAAATGTGCTGAAACAAATGTAAATTCTACCTGTTTTGGCCCAGCAGCAAAGTTCTGGTAGACATAAAATGTAGAGAGAAAAGACAAGCGCAGTCCCACAGGGAGAGATTGAGGTGTATTCGGTTTTTTTGGTTGTTGTTTTTTTTGTCTTGACTAAGTGAAAGTTTAATCAAAAGATATGATCTCTACTCCAGACCACAGTGTGTATTTTCATGCTACCCTCAGCCAGAAGGTTATCTTCAATGGCCGCCACTATAGGCGCACGCACGTAGCAGGCAGCTTTACGCGCTGATCATTATGTCTGTATTAAAGGTCCACCACACACTGGCCCGTTGAATTATTAACCTCCCGATGAAGTTCACTTCACATCTGAAACATAATATGTGTTGCGAGGGATGGAGAATGTGCCCTTTCTGGATCCTTCTCACGGGAGCCAAAAGGCTAAGCATTCCCCTGTTAGCGTGCTAGGCCTACCATTGTAGACTTTTTTCCCATGCAGCCACTTAGGTCTTACATTTGAGAAATACGAGCGGTTATATAACGCATCTAGCTCCCTCGTTGAATTGGAGTGAATGTGTAGAGTTTATTTCTAGTTTCCAGGGA
The DNA here is from genome assembly GCA_900323305.1 of Trachyrincus murrayi. Classification (NCBI taxonomy): domain Eukaryota; kingdom Metazoa; phylum Chordata; class Actinopteri; order Gadiformes; family Macrouridae; genus Trachyrincus; species Trachyrincus murrayi. Next base: position 10,356 of record OOFB01006780.1, on the reverse strand, counting down.
ACCACACACAGGTTTTTTTCTTTTTTCAAAGAACCTATTGAAACTGTTGAAACATGTTGCTGATGCAATGTTGACGGAGGAGCATCTGCTCTGTCTGGCTTTTGCATAATATGGACGTTTGTGTAGTGTTGCTAATGTAGCAAAAGCAAAAGTTCACTCAGGAAAACGACATTCCCCTTCTATTTCTCATCGATCTATGCTCTAATTTGGTTCCCGCGCTGTCATTGAAGTTCCCGCCCCTTTATCTTTCAACCAATCAGGAACCTTTTTGTGTTTAAACAGGAGCAATTGCTCAAAAAACTGCATATACAGTATATATATATATAGACCTCTCAGGCATGCTCATATCTCTGTTTTGTGACTTGTTGAAGCCCTCCTCCATGCCCTTCACCTCCGGGTGTGCTCCATTCACCTCCCTCAGGGGGAGATTGCGTCCTCCAGGGCAGGATCTCCAGCCATAGTCACCACCACCACCACCAGCGTGTAGTCACCATCAGGGGGGAATTCATCTCCCGGCAGACTTCGTGGATCCAACTATGTAACTATGTAATCTAGGGCCGTTTATAGGCTACATCTAATAAGCATTAAAACAAGTAATCTTATTCCAAATACAAACCGTTATCTGATACCAGATAAAATTTGGGCAGGATTAAAAAGGGATTGTGCTGATTATTATTGTATGTCTAAGTTCCCAAATGGTATAACTCTGTTATGGTAGCTCCTAGTAGATGGGGCGTAGTGTTTAAAAGGGAGCTGGATGTATCTGTTGGAGGTCAGATGAAGCTACACTGCAAGAAGTACTGATGTCCTCATGTGAATGCCGATGGAAAATGTAATTGCCTGAAGAAACCAAAAAATACATTCCTGTATGTTGCTGGACTCGTTGGCGCTATATTTATATTTAAAAGAAAACATAGGTTAGTAACAGCCCACTTGACACTCTCTAAATACATCTCAAACATGGAAACTGGACAGAATCACTCCTAACAGGGACAAATCGTATGCAGGCAAAATGTTTGACTGACCTGAGCCTCACTGAGACTCAATGATCCACTTTTAAATGCTATATATAGGAGGTTACAGAGAGCTCAAGCGTGCCATCAAAACTGCCAAACTGAAATATAAAGACAAAGTGGAGCAAACATTTACGCGAGGGAACCTCCGCTCAGCTTGGTAGGGTCTCAAGAACATGGCAGCTGTGAATACTGCTTCCACCACCCGCAAGCTCATTCAGGTTGCAGGCAGCAGGCCAGCGTCACTTCCTAATGACCTCAATTCCTTCTACACCAGATTTGAGACAGACAATAGCACCCAGCTAGATGCAACCATCTCCACACTCAAACCCGGCGACTCTGCCCTCACCGTAAACACAGAGGATGTGGTGAGAGCCCTCGAGAAGACCAAGACACAGCACCTGGGCCAGACAACATCAGTGGGCGTACCCTGAGGTACTGTACTGAGCAGCTCGGGGACGTGTTCCAGCTCCTGTTTCAGAGCTCCATGGCCAGCAGCCACAGGTGGTCCCCACAGCTAGTCCCCCAGCTGTGGAAACACTCCCATACCGAAGAAGGGCACTATCAAAGTCCTGAATGACCTCAGGCCAGTGGCTCTCACCGCACTTGTGATGAAGGCTATGGAGAGGGTCATCAAAAACCATATCACCAAGGCAACAGACTCACAGATGGACTCACTCCAGTTAGCATACCGTGCAGGCAGAGGGGTTGACGACGCAAAAGCATTCGTTATTGACACCATGCATAAGCATCTTGAACCCCCCAACACTACAGCCAGACTCAGCATTCAACACCCTGCAGCCACATACTCTTGCTGAGAAACTCACCATCCGCTTCCACGTAGATGACCGACTTATCCGGTGGATAATGGACTTTCTCACCACAGGTCACAGAGAGTGCTGGTCAACAACACCTTCTCCGACCTCTGACACACTTCAACTGGTTACCCGCAGGGCTGTGACCTTCTCCAACAAGCAGAGGGAACTGGCTGCGGCAGTCATGACCGCTATCCACGGAAAGCCTGTAGAGACTCTTGAGGAATATAAGTACCTGGGCACAATCTTCGATAACCTGCTGAAGTTTGCCTCCAACACAGAGGAGATCCTCAGGAAATGCCAGCAGCGGCAGTATCTCCCGAGGAAGCTCAACTCCTTTGGGGTGAGCAAGGACGTCCTCACAACATTGTACTACTCCTTCATTGAGAGCATCATGACATTCTCCGTGGAACTGCTGGTTCCGCTCCATCGGTCAAAGTCTTCTCCAAAATTATTGGACTCCCTGTCCCTGTGGACCCCTGCCAGCTCACACGTCCTGTTCCCTGCGTTTGAGTGGCTCCCCTCAGGACGCCGGCCTCGCTGCCCAGGCTGCAGGACACAGAGGAGAAGGGAAGCCGTTCAGCTCCTCAACTCCCAACCATGCCTGTCCCTCTGCTCACCCTGCTAACCGCGAATCCTCTCAACACAATGGGAACGTGTTTGACCTCAACAGCTTTCACATTTTCACATCGGCACTGACCAAGCTGTTGAAGTTCAACAGCTTGACATCATCATCATCATCATCATCTGGAAGATTATGATGCAGCGGGTGATGTCGCCCACATGATAAAATGATGGAGAAACCGCAAAGGAGGTTTATGAGGAGGTGTGCGCATGATCAAGATCATGTGAGCATGATCAAGAGCGGGAAAAATGCATAATGGATGCCCTGACATCCTCTGAAGCCTCACTCTGAGAGTGTCCATGGGAACGAGGATGGAGGTCTATAGGCCCTCCAGCTAAGGGCTGTCTTGACAGATTTGTAGTGTGAGGTTACTAAAGAGCAAGTTATATATTAAAAGTTAGATTAGTGATATGTTATGAAGTTCTATGTGTACTACAGTAGGCCTATACATAGTATCTGGATGCAAAAATATATTTTTCCAGATACATTCATTGTATGCGTATGTTTAAAGTAGATCATTTCTGTTATGTTTTATTCCTTCCTGATTCTATATATTCAATAGCTATATACTAGGAGCATGGTTATAATGGCAGATGTAAATGTGATCATAGAGACTGAGTGGGTAAAATGTCTGGCAGCCTCTGACATTACATCATCATACATCGTATATCATCCTATTCAATATTGAATGTCCAAATGTCACATGAAGTCAAATATAAATTAATGAATCCACACAAGAACACACATGGCAAAGAGTGCCATGACATATACATTTAAAGTGTTAATGATCACTTTAAATGCTCTAGATATGATTTCAAATATAATCTATATTATAGTATGATATATTCATAAAATAAATGAATGAATGAGTTAGACACAGGGGGACCACAGAATGTGTATATATAGAGTATATATATATATATATATATATACTGTGAGGCAAAACAATAATATGTAATCTTCCTGAAGTCCCAGTGTGCCAGCATTGCTCTTTTTGAGTCTGTCATACACCAGTAGACATCAGTTAATTAAAAGCAGTGGAAGTTTGACGATTGAGATTGTAGACAGGATGCATCATGGTTTGTGTGAAAGTAATTAACTTCAGATGCTGTTAAAAAAAATTCTCATACACCATATACTCAAAGGAGTAAGTGGCTGATTGTGTAGAGAAAGGCAGTCGTCACGCTTTAATTTTGAAAAGCATTATTTGTGTCTATTTTTTTTCAGATCGGATTATTATATTCTTTAAAAAAGTGGTAATTTATGCGAGACGTTTGCGATACTCGTTTCTAAACCATGGTTGCAAAAGACGGATTCAGTTCCCCTCAAAAATGTGTCACTTCTGGGTTTAATTTGATATACTCTTTGTAGGACTTTGAGCAACAGAAGAGCCATTCTACAGCATTATATTAGGTTAGTGGTTAGTGGATATCTGCCACACACAAGCATAAATCTAGATGGACAGATAGTCTGTGCAATAAGTTAAAGAAATAGGGTTTGTATTGCGCTTTGGGTGAACTGATCCATGCACCCATCCGCCTGGGTCTCTGCAACCTTAACGTTATATTAAAGTGTTAAAAGCAGGGAGCCAGGATGACAAACTATCTTTCATTGCCAATATAGAGCTGTAGAAAATGGCGGATTGAGTGCGAGGTGCCCGAGAGCACAGCAGAGGACGAATCCTTTGATTTATTCATTATTTCTGTTAACTTTGCTCTGACCTCAGCGGCAGCTGCTAATCATGAGCTGACTGTAAGATCACAAGCCAATGTGTATTTCACCACGAATACCACTGAGTGCAAATTTTTCATACTTTTTACTCAGCTTGTCAGGCTCATAGGACACACGAAGAAGGCCCAGACAACGCACAAAACTTTTGCTAACATTTATAACAACCCTTTCATTCATAAGCCATTAATGATTGTGAATGATGATCAATAAACAAGACGACTCAATTACTAAACACATGAATCATATCATATTTTCATGTAACTGAATCATATCAATCATATGATTTTTGTAAAATATCATACTATAATATAGATTATATTTTAAATCATATCTACAGCATTTAAAGTGATCATTATCACTTTAAATGTATATGTCTATAAGACATGGCACTCTTTGCCATGTGTGTTCTTGTGTGCATTCATTAATTAATATTTTCCTTCATGTGACATTTGGATGTTCAATATTGAATAGGATGATATACGGTGTATGATGATGTAATGTCAGAGGCTGTATCATATGATATGATACACATTTGAAATAATTAGTTCATTGTTATTGTCGGATGAATACAATGCTACAGTCAGGAACAGATTTGTTACACAATACAAAAAAAACGAACAAATAGTTAAATATTTCCTGCAGTAATTGAACAAAATAGTCATGAGTCAGTTCTGGAGACTGAAGACCTAAAATTAGCCAGCATGACAGCTGTCTCAAGACCATCTCAGACAACGGTGAGAGTTACTCAAACACAACCAGAGAACCATTTATGATTGTTCTTGCATGAGCGTTCTTAATGTGTTAAAGTGTTCTTAATAACCTCTCTTAAACGCTAGGTTTGTTCACAGACCATCCGGATTGGAATGACGATCATCTATGAGTTGTGGAATACGATCTAATCCTAACGATGGACTGCACTTCTTGTTTCAGACGTGGGACGCAAACAACCGTTTTGAAAATGCAAGACACACTCTGAGTCCAGATTGGTGATTCATTCTCCAGAGACTAATAGCCCTCTTTATCATTAAGTCACATTCATCAACATAATTAGCCATTGTTTGGTTAATTATTGCTGTCAATCTGGTGGCATTATCAAAGTAAAACTTTCACTTGAAGGGATTTAAAAGTTTTTTGCTTTGGCCCACACTGATTCCCAAAGCAGCAAATTTGCCGAAAAAGACATTCGTAAACCTAACGGAGGCAATGATTGAGGAGGCCAGGTCCACCCTCCTCAGCCCTTCAAACGTGGTGGGACAGATTGTTCTGAAAGTCACCCCGGGTCTCTGGCAGCATCCGGGATATCTGTCGCTTTGTAGCGTCGTCCAAACAGTGGAGGGAGACAGCTGTCAGCCTATTAAAGGCTACTTTAAATAACATCAAGTCCCACTGATCAAATGGCTTCCTTTTCCCGCCTGTATCTGTGATGCAATGATCATCACCATTAAGGAAAGGTCCCTGAAATAGTTAGTCAGGAGGATCGGGTGATAGAGATGATTTATTAAACACGTTATTAAACAAATGAAAGAATAGACCTGTACCTGGATGTCTTCCTTGATACATTTGGGGTGAAGCTAGGCTATGTAGCATGTGGCTAATCCGCAAATTGTGCAAATTCCTGCAACGAATGCCAGCAAAGGACACCAGGTTCCCATCGAAGAAGTAAAACATATATATATATATATATACAGTATATTCCGTATTTTAAAGTATTATGTTAAGCTTTATTTTAGGATATATTTGGGTTTTGAGTTCATAAATAATTTTCTGTATTTTTTGCTCAAAGTAGATCAAGCCAAGACTCCCTCAACCTTGAAGCTGAGCTTTAGCTGTACAAGCCTCTGTGACTGAGATACACCGACTACAGCAGTCAGAGGTCACCCATACACCTGTAGAAAATAGTAAAAGAGTCAAAGAATGGAGAAAAAACAATACAATGCAGGCAGTTTGTGTCAGTTTATACAGCTTTGGATTGTGACACAGCATACAAAAGAAGATTTCTTTCTTTTTTTCCACAAACTAGAGGATATTAACCCAGCCGGGATGAAACCTCCACCAAACAGTGAAGGAGCAGAAATAAAGAAACCCTGCTCACTGTCCCTGACCATTCCTCCAACATATCCTCAGGATGGAGTCACCTGCCACTAGTGAATCAAGTGAAGGCTCAGTTAAATGTTCAACCAAAGGCTACATCAGTCTAGAGTTGGTCAGCATAAAATATTCTATTTATTGTAGTACTAGCATATAATATAGCTTTGCCACACACACACACACACACACACACACACACGTTGTTAATGGGCTGTACATGTTAATATGCATAATATCAAATAAAACATTGTTAATATGACACTGTATCTGTACTCAGCCGGAAATATGAACTAAAAGAAGGGCACAGATATGACAGATATGGTTGGCAAGAGCGGTTATTATGGGTGTATGCTAGTGTAACCTAAGATCCTTTCAGTCACGTCATTACCAAGAGGTCCCGGCTACAGACAGCGCCCGTGTGTGACACTAGAGTCTCTCTGCCTCTTTAATGTCCTATTTCAATGATCAATGGGCCTTCCAGCCCACCAGGGAAATAGCTTAATTCACTGCTTGCTCCAGTTAACACATTACAACACCCAGACCTGCAGCCACCGAGGGCCAACTCATAAACCCCGGTTGAACTTTGTCGACAAAAGTGGCCACTTATAAATTATTTGAATATGCAAATGAGTATGCGGCCTCCCTTATTGGCAATTAAGGGAGGTTAAAACAAGTAGAATCCCACAGAGCCAGGCGCAATTAGGATTACATTGGACAAAGCGTCCGTTTTTAGTCCCACATCAAAGGGTCTGAGTGATAGCTTTGAATTCCACAACAAAAAAAATGTTATAAATAAAACATGAAGGTGGTGGTGGTGAAGAAGCCACTGTCCCTTCGCTGGAGCAGTCACTTTGTAAGATATGCCATGAGGCTGATGTGGAAACAGATCAAGAGCAAATGTAATGCTGACTTTTATCAGAATAAAATCCATGTGTTTTGGGGTGTACACGGTTGGATAAGGAGAGGGAGACCAAGAAGAAAGGAATGAGCATATTTTGCCGTCATGCTGTTACATTATAGAAAGGAAGACGATTGCATCAGTTCTGCCATTTAAATTGATTATAGCTGGGGCGGGGGGGGGGGGGGGGGGGGGGGGGGGGGGGGGGGGGGGAGAGGGGCCTGGTAGTAGTGTGTGTTTAGGGGTAGGGTCAGGCTAGGGCAGAGGGGCCTAGTAGTAGTGTGTTGTTAGGGTCAGGGTCAGGCTAGGGCAGAGGGGCCTAGTAGTAGTGTGTGGTTAGGGGTAACGTCAGGCTAGGGCA
>OOFB01006779.1:5071-16263 GCA_900323305.1 Trachyrincus murrayi | reverse complement strand
CTCAGAGGTGACACGTAGTTTACGGTCAAAAATCTCTGATAATCCCAAACCCAGGTCTTTGGCTAAATGTCCTACCACGGAGCCCTGTTTTAGTTCCTCCGGGATGGTGTAGCGAGTCTGTCCGTCTATTGTATTCCATAAGAGAAAGAAATGATGCCACCACAAAGCCTGCCATCTCCAGTCTCGATACCTCGTTCTCTTTGTCATCCTTGATGCGCTATATTGCAGTATTTCCTGTGGATAGGTTGTTTATAAACCATTCCATGTTTACATCCATTGCATGATAGTACAAAATATTCCTGGATAATCTAATGAATTATTAAAATATATCCTTGAACATGTCTCTATAGTGCATATGAGCGTATCTTCACTCCTCGAGCGATGAGCATTTGAACGGTGATTGTAGCAAGGCAGCGGGGGTCGGGAGTAGATCTCTTTGTACAGTTCTGCATGCTATTGGTGCAAATAAACTCTCTCGCACATCCAATTGGAACCAGCCATTGCTTTTAAAGGCACAGTGCTCGCATGTATGTCATCACAATGCGTAGGTCTAATAATAAACCCATTAGGAGGCACAGGCCTGCTCATAAAATGATCGCACAATAATGAAATTAATATTTTTTGTAACCCAAACGAATAGAAAATATTAAAATATAAACGAAATTATTTTCAATCGACATTGTAAACAAACCCTTTCACCCCCAAAAATGCATTCAATATGGCACCTATAGGACCGTTTACAATGCCGTTTACAATATTTATGATTTCTTTAGTTATATATTTATTGCTATTTGTATAGCAGTAATTGTTTTTGTTTAAAGACGAAGGAAACAATGTATAGAAAAAAGTAAGTGCATGTTTCCATTGAATGGCCCAACACTCAAATCTGCAATAAAAATACCTGGTATAAAATCACAAGGGGACTTCTGCGCTCAATTAATGCTCACCTGCTGGCTCTCAAAGGTCCAGGTGCTGTCAGGTAAAGATGCGTCTAAGACGTTGATCATGTCTTTAAAGTCTGTGGTGCTGCTGGGTTTAACGAAGGTGAAATCACTGTACTCTGACATGGGAGAGAGACAGGACCTGAAGGACTGACTCTGAGACAACATGTCTCCTCCCAGGACCTCCACGTACTTAATAGGCCCGTCAGTGTTGAGCTGGATCTGGAGGTTTCTGTTGGGGTTCTTGTAGTTCTCACTGTCGCTCTGTCTCATGCAGCAACTACCACTGCTTCTGCTGCTCTTAATACACTTAACAGCTAGAATGAGAAAAGTCACCAGAGAGAGCACAGACACTGAGGCCAGAGAGAGAATCAAATAAAGAGTGATTCTCCCGGTCTTCTTGTTAGAATCGTCAGTTTTCTGTCTGAGGTCCAAAATGGGCTCGTGAAGACCGTCCTCTAAAAGGATGGACACTGTGACCGTGGTGGACTGAACCGGATCTCCGTCGTCCTTAATCTCTATGAGCAGTCTCTGAGAGGAGTCGTCCTGCTCAGACACAGCACGTTTAGTCCTCACCTCCCCTGTGTAAAGGTTGACAGCGAACAGAGAGGCGTCTGTGGCCTCTGCCAGTCTATAAGAGATCCAGGCGTTATGCCCCGAGTCGGCGTCTACGGCTGTTACCTTGGTAACCAAGTGGCCTGCCTTGGAAGAACGGGACGTCCTCTGTTGAGAGAGTGAGCCATGGACAGCGGAGGAGGGGTAAATAACAGCGGGGGCGTTATCGTTCTGGTCCAGAATAAAAACATGAACAGTAGCGTTGCTGCTCAGAGACGGAGAACCGTGGTCCTTTGCCTGCACCTGAATCTGAAACACCTTCAGTTTCTCATAGTCAAAGGAGTGCATGCTGTAGATGCTGCCGTTGTCAGAGTTGATGTAGACATAGGAGGACACAGACACGTCCTGGACTTTAGAATCCAAGATGGAGTAGGAGATCTTGGCGTTTTCATTTTGGTCTAAATCAGTAGCGGACACGGAGTATAGTATTTTACCCGGTGCATAATTCTCTTTTACATGAACCGTATAAGATGACTGGGAGAAAACCGGGGGATTGTCATTCACATCTAAAACGTCAACACCGATAATTTTCTCGCTAGACAGTGATGGTTTGCCCAGATCTACTGCAGTTATCTTAACTTTGTAATGGGTGTTGTTCTCACGGTCAAGAGCACCACTAGTGATCAGCGTGTAGTGATTTGAGACAGACGGGTTCAGTTTAAACGGAGAATTTGAAGAAACGCTCAGCTTCACTTTACCGTTGTCACCCGAATCTGGGTCTCTGGCACTTATCAGCGCAACAACCGTCCCAATAGCCGAGTCTTCTTGGATGGGTGTCGTTATAGACGTCACAGTTATTTCAGGTGTATTATCATTCATGTCTATTATTTTTATTTCAATAGCACAATGCCCATCCATCTCAGGGTTACCTTTGTCTTTGGCAACGACGTCAAATCTATGTACATTCGTTTCCTCATAGTCTAAACCCCCCTTTACCACAATAGCCCCTGTTGAATGCTCAATATCAAACAATGCTGAAATGGAATCTATCGTTTGTTCTCCAAAAAAATATTCAATTTCTCCGTTTAAACCCTCGTCTGCGTCTGTAGCTTTGACGCGCAGTATCTCGGTTCCAAACGTTGCGTTTTCGGTTATGTTAATTTCATAAAGCTGTCTTTCAAACTGCGGTGCGTTATCATTATTATCAATCACTGTAACAATAATTTCAGAAGTTCCTGATCGCACCGGATCACCACCGTCTATAGCTGTCAAAATGAGCCTGTGTACAGGTTGTTTCTCCCTATCGAGTGACTTTTCGAGAACTAGCTCAGGGATTTTACCACCACCCTTTTGGTTTTTTACGTTCAATTTGAAATTCTCATTTTTGCTTATTGTGTAAGAACGCACTGAATTAGAGCCAACGTCTGGATCCCGTGCACTTTCCAATGGAAATCGCGCACCTGGATTTACAAGCTCTGCTATTTTTAATATTTTTTCTTTTGTAGCAAACTCTGGCGAATTGTCATTAATATCTTCTATTTCAATATCGACACGATAAAGCTGCAAAGGGTTTTCTATAACGACCTCCAAAGGTAACAGACACGGCAACTTAGGTCCACACAGTCCTTCTCTGTCTATCCGTTCACTCACCACCAGCTCTCCCTTCGTTAAGTCCACGGTGAAATACTGCTTACCAGCCTCGGAGGTTATCCGTAATTTACGTTGGTAGAGTTCAGAGACAACCAATCCTAGATCTTTCGAAATATTCCCTACGACAGAGCCCTGTTTTAGTTCCTCTGGGATGGTGTAGCGAGCCTGGCCCTCTATTGTATTCCACAAGAGAAAGAAATGATGCCACCACAAAAGCACCTGCCATGCATGTAGTCTCTTCCACATTTTCCGCGATCTATGAAATGCATTGCTTTCCATTTAATTCCTTACAAAGGACAGTGGATATAACGAGGCATGCAATGAAATTCTGATAAACCCTCATATTCTGCAGTGATGGGTCTGTGTGTCCATGCGCGTCCCCTTCTTTCGCTAACCGTTGCAACGCTGGCGGTGATGAGGCTTCACGGGAGAGATGCAGTAGATCTCTTTGTACAGTTCTGTACGCGATTGGTGCACAGTATTCTACCAATCATGGCTTCAGCAAGCGCCTGGAGAATAGTGACGTATAGCCTACAATGAAACGTCTATGGCATCACAGCACCACGTTTTCATTTTACAGCATTTTGTGGCTCAAAAGATTTCAGTTACGTTCGTTCATTCTCTTACCCGGTATTTATTCAGCTAACATAATTATCATATCCACCTGTATTCTAATGTGTACAGTTAGAACATACATCCTGAAAATAAATTCATCATTGACTACAGAAACAAATAACAATCCATGTAGCTGCTTTATCACACGTAAAAAATCTAAATGGATGTTTAAAGAGCTATGTAATATATTATTCTACTATCTTTTGTCTGCATGTACAGTGGACTCTTCTGGCAGACAAGGCTCGTCGTTGCCTTCCTGTGGTCATGAATAGCTAGTGCAGTCTACTACCTACGTCATAGAGCGCTACAGAGACACGCACGGATGATACTTCTGTCCGCAGCCATCATGAAATACCCGTATGGAGGTAAGTAGAGCACATCCCTCTCTCTCTCTCTCTCTCTCTCTCTCTCTCTCTCTCTCTCTCTCTCTCTCTCTCTCTCTCTCTTCTCATCATTCACCCCTCCCTCCCTTCTCTCTCTCTCTCTCTCTCTCTCTCTCTTCTCATCATCCACCCCTCCCTTATTCCCCCCTCTCACACACACACACACACACACACACACACACACACACACACACACACACACACACACACGCAAAGGAGTAAGACAACACAATTTTACAATCATTTAGATTGTATATTAACTTCTCAAAACGGTATACAAGCCAAGGAATAAGTCATTTTGCTATTAATCAAAGAGACGATTACAGTGTTTATCCTTCCGCTGACAATGCAACTTATTGATACCTAAAATGTCGGTGGCATAATATGGATGTGGGATAGACGACGGTGGAATGTATATCAAATTTAAATTGAACAATTATTCAGTATTAACCATTTTAATGCTCATCTTCTTTGAGTAAAAACGGGCGACAGGGGGAGACGTAGAGAAGCAGCGCGAGAGACGGGAAGAGGGAAAGGGAGTGGATTTCAGCACCACGCGCGTGGACAGCGCCACACAGGCGGCAGAGCCGTGCGCTGCACTCTCCTCCAGAAGACACGCGGACCCGGATAACAATAGCAACTCAGTCGCTCTTTCTCAGTGACTCAGGATTTACTCATGATTACTTATAATTTATACAAATAAATAAATAAATATAAAATAAAAATGCAATTAGACAATATAATTGAACACCATGGCATTCAGAACATTTGACCCTCCTTAACAATATACAGTTCTCATTGGTAAAAAATACTGCAATATCTCAAAAAAAGACAGAGCATTGTCAAGAACATTTTTATTCTGAGATGGTAAACTGAATGTGCTCATTCAATGATTGAAAATGAAGACAGAAAACACAAAAAACTAGTAGCAGGAGTTAACAGCTGTTTAAATCACAGAAAGTGTCTTTGGTTAGGTTATCACGGGCGAGTGACATAGAGGTAGATAGAGATACTAATGAAGATATAAAGCTAAAGAGGAAAAATATAGCTTTGTAAACTTCACAAAAATACACAAATGTGTACTTTGGCAGGTATGCCATTCACATTTATTATTATTTATTATGTATTGTTATATAACCTTACTTGAGTCAAATATATCGACTTCTGGTCAAAAATTACTTGATCATATAAGTGAAAGTTTAATTCCACGTATTATACCACAAGTACTGAAATACTTTCTTTTGAAAGCATACTGCTTATGTTTTGTACCATATTGGTGAATTATTTCAGCAATACATAGAACCTCATAGCTCTTTTTAAACACCCACTTGCTTGTGAACCCCGTGATGATGAACAAATTCCTCCCTGCCACGGGATGGGGTGAAGAAACACAACTGTTCCCTGCTTTGTTCAGCCTCACAAACGTGTCTGTGTGTTTGTGTATCGCTCTATAGATGGTAGAACTAAAATATGAATTAAGCTTAGACTATGTTTTGGCTTTATACTTTATTTTCTATTTTAAAACGTTCTACTAATCTTTTTGCCATCTCTATGTTTTGTTTGTTGTTTGTTGTTATTTGTTTTAAAGGACATGTATATAATGCTTTAAAGAAGAAGTGTTATATCCAAATATCCCAACCTATTCAATTAACAAGTTATCATATCATTCCACAGCCAAAAAAGTGCCAAAAGTACAGAGCCAAAACATTCAACACATTTTCATGTGCAAATGATTCTTTATATGAAAGTGAAGGTCAGTATTAACCAGACACTTTCGTTTTTGTAATATTATTAATAGTGTGCTTGTCAGTAACGTGTGCCTTCAGAGTTATGCTTGTTAGTATGTGTTGTCTGTGTTTTAACTCAGAGGGAAGTTAGCAGAGAGAATATGTCTTACCTTGTTTGAAGACGGAGGGATGTAACAGGCCGCAGGAGGGGGGAGGCAGGAACAGGAACAGACAGGAAGGAAACATGGAAGAGAAAAAACAAAAGAGAAAACAAAATATGGGTTAGATTGGTGAAAATAGAACGTGGCTTTGGAAGGGGCTGGAAGGGGCTGTCCACAATCATACTTACCACCTTGTTCATCCACAATCATACTTACCACCTTGTTCATCCACAATCATACTTACCACCTTGTTCATCCATCGTAGTGAACTATACATGCTACTTGTCTGATGATATAGTGACAGGTAGATATAATATAATTGTGTGTGTTGTTTTGTGAAACTGTACAGCCTGTGAGCAACTAACTAACTCATATTATTCTATAAATTGTAAATCTGTGATTTACAATTTACATTTTCTTTTCTTTTTTTAAAATGAAAAGCTTTATTGAACTATAGTACAGCACATTTGATGGGAACATAAGAGAGATGGAACATTAGAGATAGAAAGATAAAATGAAAGAGAGAGGGAAAAAGAGAGGGAGGTAATATATTATAATATAAGAAGTAAAAATATAAGAAGAAAATAAAAATAGATACCTACACAAATAACTATGGAATGAGAGAAAGAGAGATATAGACAGATGGATGTATTATTATTATTGTGCTAATTCAAGAAAATGCGTAGTGTGTTGGCTCAAGTACAAATACAACCAAAAAAGCAAAGATCAGAACTCTCCCAACACTGTTAGTCCTGTTCCATTCAAGTAGTAGGCTGTACAATAGCAATACTATGACCTCACTGGAATAAACCATCATTCTAGAAGGGCCTAGGTTATCTGAAGGGTAGCGGAGGGGGTCAGAGACCTAAGTAACAGAGCCAAAACACAGCACTTATACTGCACCGGGGCACTACCCTATAGTGACAGCAGAGGGCCTAAAGGCAAGGAGAGGGGAGGCTGCCATGCATTATTAATGAGCTGCTTACATCACGTGACGCCATGTGCATCTCAGAGCAGTGGGTGTGTGCTCATCTTTTCAGACAAAGCAGAGCAAAAAACTAAAAAGCCAGCTTCTCCCACGGATGTGCCCTGCTGAAATATCCTACTTTATCATATGATATGATTTTATATGATTTTATATAATTTGACTGCTATCCAACCATAATAACATAATAACACTTTATAAACCATAGCAAATCAAATTAAAATAACGAACATTTACCTGTTACAAAATGAATATTTTTTTCTAAATGAAAAAACAAAAGCATAATAACCAGTGTTTTTATGATTTCCTCGCAAAAGAAAACATAACAAATGTAGACATTTAGATGTGAATGTAGATGTAGATGATAATGCAAAAATTGGTCCATTTCCCTTTAAACTCCCCACCCCCCATCCTCACACCACACCACCCCAAATAGCACAGATATCCCACTCTCCCTTCCCTTCTCCTACCAATCCAGCCTCGAGCCTCAAGACGATACTATTCCTAGCAAAAAACAGGGGGGCCTCCTCCCTTCTCTACACTAACAGATGCAGGGATTTATCACACACTGCCAGATACATTTGGTACCCCCCCACCCCCCGTGGCACAGTGGAACGTGGTACAATCCTGCCAGTGAGTCAGCTTGTTGCTGTGGCAACACAGCCCACCTTGCTTCCTGCGAGCTATCGATGGAGAAAAAAAGAGGGCTAGAAAAAAAAGATGGAGGACAGAAATGAAAGGATGGAGAAATGGTTGTGACTCTCAGACTCCTTGAGATTCAAAAGAGCTGCCTTGTGTCTTATGTATATGTATATGATCACTGTTAATGGTAATCTGGTAAAGGTAATTCATAAGCAAAGATATTTGATACAATACGATATAAAACGTAAATAAATGGCCTCATGGATGAAATAGATGAAAGAGGCAAACTGGCATTGTAATACACATGATGGGCTGGCATGGCCTGGAAATAGCACAGTATAAGGTAATGTATTGCTTTGTAAGGACCATGAGAGAAGTGCTATAGTTTCCTCTCTCTCTCTCTCTCTCTCTCTCTCTCTCTCTCTCTGTCTGTCGCTCTCCCTTTCTCTGCAGCAGTGTGGTGCAGCTGGAGAGGGGGAGGGGAAGGATGCTGAGAATGACATCAGGAAGAGAAAAAAGGACTAAAAGCAAAGTGTCTGCTGCACTGACCAGCCTTAGCGATACAGTAAGACTGCCCAGTTATCACATCTCTTCAAAAGTGAATTGTGCATAACATACCATAACCATATGGTATATGACCACATAGGCCATATCACTATAATAGTAAAGGATAATATATAATAGTAAGTAGATATAATGTTAAATATAATTATTATATCTGCAAAAAGTTAGTTAGTTAAAATTAGTCCACCTGGTCTTACAGATTTGGACACACACACACACACACACACACACACACACACACACACACACACACACACACACACATACACATTGTTTTAGAGGACAATGAGTTTGCAAAGTATTGTCTATACCATGACTTGTATCAGTCTGTCGTGTGTGTGCATGTGTGGTCTTTGCCTCGCTGTCCCACTGCTCTAAATAATCCCTGATGTAATCCTTTCCGAACGGATCAGACTGGACAGACTTCCACAGTTCCACTTCTACTGAAACCAACCGATACACAACAAACAAAAGCATCTGCTATATATTCAAAAGCCAATGCATCGTGTAAAATGAATGTAATACATGTTTCTCTTTGTTTCACAACGTGTTATTATCATACTCTGTAAGTTCTCACTATTTTCTAAGTCTAAAAGCCACACTTAACATCGCCACACTTAACATCACCACCTCTTTTGTGAATAACTGGTGATTTCAATGAGCTGCCGAACTGCTATTACATGTCTTTGTCAATCCCATTACTGAAATCCAAAGCCAGCGAAGGGTTTACTCTTATAAACAGAGCGCACGTAGACTCCGTCTGAACAGAGCGCTCTACCTCCTGCCTATTATTTCCCCATTCATCGACCATCGAGTGGAAGATATCTAAAAAAACCTTTCACCACTGACCGATATGACGGTGGAATGTCAAAAGAAGCTAAAAAAAGATGAAGCACATTTGGCAAAGCAGGACATTGAAAATATCCTGTGTTTTGCAGTGAAACGCTCTTAAGGGCCCCTATTTTATCACCAGGTGTGAGTGTGATTAGCCATTTCAAGTCGTTTGAAAATTGTCATGTGACTAAAATTGTCATTGACAAAGTGACATCACAAGTGGGAGTGACCACCCAGATGTATGATGACTAGATCAGTCTACCAGCCTACCCAGTGGACTGTACCAAGTGGTAGGCTTATCTATCCATCATACATCTGGGTGGACACTCCCACTTGTG
This sequence comes from Trachyrincus murrayi, assembly GCA_900323305.1. NCBI lineage: Eukaryota > Metazoa > Chordata > Actinopteri > Gadiformes > Macrouridae > Trachyrincus > Trachyrincus murrayi. The sequence goes on along the minus strand of OOFB01006779.1, from coordinate 6,868 downwards.
AAGTCACTATGTCAATGACAATTTTAGAAATGGCTTGTAATGGCTAATCACACACCTGGTGGTAAAATAGGGGCCCTTTAAAAGTAATATTTTGAAGACTATGTGAGTGGTGAACATTTTTTTAGATATCTTCCACTCAATGTTGGATGAATGGTGAAATAATAGGCAGGAGGCAGAGTGCTACGTTCAGACGGAGTCTACGTGCGCTCTGTTTATAGAGTAAGCAAAGGGTTTCAACATGCGTCAACCAGCTAACAACAAAACACAAAATCACTGGCACCAAATCCAAGATAGTCAAGCCCAGTTAACCTATGTAGCCCTTCAACACATTTGCAGTCAACATTTGCAATCAAAGGAACTGCCACCGGCAATCTAAACCACAAGCCCTAAAGATACCATAAGCCCTAAAGATACCACAAGCCCTAAAGATAGGCACATAAAGGCACCAAGACAACACAAAGAAACAGGAAAGAAAGCACATTGAGATGGGGAGAGGGACCATTTTAGAACTCAGACTCACAGTGAAAAAAAAAATGTTTTCTTGTAGCAAAAAGAGAAGCGGCTGATAGTGAGCCAAAAAGACATGAACAACACCTCACACCTAAGTACGTTGGACCAGTTACAAAATAATAATAACACAAGGCCTAGGGGAGCCTGGCCGTATATGTTTATGACAAGCCAGATAACATAGCCTATAACATTAACTTGTATAGTTTGATAACTCACAACACACCCACATGAGCTCAACATGAAATCATGAGGACGTGAGGAAGTGTCGTTAGCTGCACAAACATACATTATGAGTAAAAACAGCAACAATGCAAAAATCGGCAAAGCCCTGGTGAAGACTGGTGAACTGCCACAGCTACTGAAATCACAGCTCTACAGACCTCAATATATTTCCCCTTCTCTTTACGTTGTTTCCACCATCTTAGGTGTGTATGCATGCACATCCTTGTATTTGTTCACGGCCACATATAGTTGCTGACCAAACTACTTGGTTGAAAAAGGAGGAGGTCAAAACAAACACCAATACTAGACCAATAGTAGACCAATTGTTGCTATAAGACGGCAGTAAAAGGGTTTAGGACAAACATCTGGGACCTGTTGATCTTTTCAACTTTTGACCTGTGGCATTTTAACCAAAAAAGTTCTTTCAAAAGTCATTTTAGTTTTGTTTCTATCTCCATCTTGCAGCAAGCCATTGCCTTTTGAGTGATATAATAAGTAATGTTTCTTCTTGTATTTATAAACCGACGTGTGAACCGATGTGAACACATGGTCTAAATAAAAACTAGAAAACAGGATGAAACCTTTAGGTGACTATGAACTTTGACCCCCTGTGGGGACACTATTAACCACAAGGATTTACAATCCTCAGTAAAACCCTTCCCAAGCCAACAAGTCATGAGAAACTGCGACCTAGTGATTTGTGCACAGTCACAACAGGTAAAGCAGACATATGTGCAGGATTAGTCTCATTAAGACAGAACGCTTCCAGGGGTTTTACACAGTGCACTTCACTTCCTGACTCCTGTTGGATGTTTACGAGTGCCCCGCCCACCACTATTTCCTCATGGCAAAATAAAGTAACTAACTATCACAATCCCACGGTTAAAGCACACGGACGCACGCACGCACGCACACACACACACACACACTCGGGTGGAGGGAGTGGTCACGGGTGGAGGGAGTGGGAGTGAACACAAACAATACACAACTACAGTTGCCTACAAACACACATGCACACACACGTGCACAGGCTAATCTATCTACCAACACACACACACACACACA
>OOFB01006778.1:2422-15687 GCA_900323305.1 Trachyrincus murrayi | reverse complement strand
CTCTAAGACATAGCTACAGGATGAAATAGCCCTTTGTAGGTGGAGGAAGAAAGAGCTTTCATTCTCTGCAGAGCAAAACAGACACCCGCCGTGGAGTAGTAGGGGGTATAGAGAGAAGAGAGAGAGAGAGAGAGAGAGAGAGAGAGAGAGAGTGGAGTAGTAGGGGGTAGAGAGAAAAGAGAGGAGGGGTAAAAAGTGTGGAATAGATAAGGAAACACTTTCCCCTTATCTCACTTTGCGTGCATGTATGTGTGTGTGTGTGTGTATGTGCATGTATGTGTGTGTGTGTGCGTGTGTGTGTGTGTGTGCGTGCATGCGTGTGAGAGAGAGTGGAAGAGTCTGTGCATGTGTAGGTTGCGCGTGTGTGTGTGTGTGTGTGTGCGCGCATGTGTGTGTATGTATGCATGTGTGTGCGTGTGTGTGTGTGTGGGCGTGCATGCATGCGTGTGTGTGTGTGTGTGTGTGTCTGTGTGTGTATGTATGCGTGTGTGTGTGTGTGTGTGTGTGTGTGTGTGTGTGTGCGTGTATGCATGCGTGTGTGTGTGTGTGTGTGTGTGTGGGCGTGCATGCATGCGCGTGTGTGTGTGTGTGTCTGTGTGTGTATGAGTATATCATCATGTTCACCCATGCGTCGCTAAGGAGTAAACAGCCAATGAACTCACCGTGAAGTGTCCAATCAGCTACTTTGGTTTAGCCCCCGCGGATAAACACAACACTTTAATTGGTGCTCCCCGTGTACGATCCCTCCCCCTGGGACTTCCTTGTCCTCCGTCTTATTCGATGACCTACTTCCTGCCACGGTTCACATCTTTAGGAAGTACATCCACAGCAACAGCAGAAGTGGCCATCAGTAACGAGTGGCTAGTGTCTGCGTTCTTCAACTGACGCAGAACAAAACAGACGGTGTTGAGTAAGAAGATGGCTAACATCCAGACTTGGGCAACATTCAAAACACCCAACCCTGAATAATGGCCAGGAATAAAACATCCACCACATATTAGTAGGAAGGTTTCATACCAATAGCTATATGGTAATAAGTTCACAGCAGCTCAATGCCCGAAATGAGTCTGAAGATCCATACCTCAACCACCGTGCCTGTTCTGGTTTCCTGCAGTTATTTCGAGCCGAGCGGGGGGAGACTTTTATTTTGATGTATACCGCCACTCGGGCGGGTCCTGCCCATGTTTCTAGTTCTGTACTGATAGCTTTTACCCACCGCAAAGGCAGCCGCAGCACGCCTTGGCTCTGATCTGTTGAATGAGTCTAACGTTGCTTCCTGATGGAATTTCCATCTTCCCAGCATATATTTATAAATAAATATATATCCAATTAGGGCTCCGCCAATCACCACACGGGTGACGGATGCGGGCCGGCTACCTCATTAAAACAGAGGGGGGGATTTCCACGAGAAGGAGAGATGTGGAACAGAGGTCCTTATCACGCACGTTGGGATATTGAAGAAAACGTGATTGGATTTCCAAATGTTTGTAGATTGAGCTAGATTAAGTTTGTGCAGGGCCAACGCTTACCACCATAACGCCTGTACTGGGTTTTAAGTTATTCTGCACGAGGTGACCTTAAAATACACCGAAATACTCGGATACTCGGATCCTCGCTCGCTATTAAAGCGACTTTAAATTTTGAACAGAGAAAGTCTAGAGAGACTATTCAGGGATTCTGGGCCAGGCATCCGTTTTTTAAAATTCACCATATCGACCGGGCGTCCCTTCGTTTTTTTTCCACGAAAAAAGGGAAATCCTGTAGTTGAGGTAGTTCATTTATTCCTCGTCTTCATCGAGGGGTGCCGTGAAGAGGGGCAGCGGATCTCTACCATTGATTGTATGTATTTATCTCCCCATGGTCAGCAGTCTGGCTGCTTGCTGCGTACTACTAGTCACTCTCATTGATCTCTCCTTTAGAGCCTCCCTAAAATGCCCACTGATCCATTTTAAGAGCGTTTTGAGTGCACACCATTCACACCAAATGCTCACACACACACACACACGCGCACATGCACACACGCACACACACACACTCGCATACATGCTGGATGTGTAGAGGTCAGCCCAAATTTATACCGACAGCGCTAGGAAATACATATATAAGCACTCAGCACTCAATGCTTTCCTGCAACCATGTGATGCATGTGCGGTCCTGAACGTATAGCCAAGTGCACTGTTTGACTGCACGCACACACACACGCACAGACACATGCGCACGCACACACACATGCACACACACACGCACACACACGCACGCACACACATACACGCACGCACACACACACACACACACACACACACACACACACACACACAAAGACTGGCCCACACAACAACACGCAAGAGCGTGCATCCTTGTCTTCTCGCACATACTGATCGGTAGAAACCAAGTTTGGTGCATCTCCTGCCTGTAATCCCTTGTAGCGTGTCCTCCCTAACTGCGTGTAAGAGCATGTGTTAATAGAGACATCATTTAATAAGCCACGCAGCTATAATGTCTGGTCCACTCCATAGAAATGTGTTGAAAGGCAATTACACCAAGCAAAGACTCAGACTCCAGGGGCCTCAGCCCTTCATACACAGGAAGGAGGTGGGGTGGGTGGAGAGGGTGGTGGGGTGGAGAGGGTGGGTGGTGGGGGGGGTGGGGTGGAGAGGGTGGGAGGGTGGTGGGGGGGGGGGGGGGGGGGGGGGGGGGGGGGGGGGGGGGGGGGGGGGGGTGCTACAGTTAGCGCGGGGCTGTGCTTCTACAGGCGGGCCTTTCCGAGGTGCCGAGAGGCGGTTGCGTTGTGAGGTGAGCTTTTCATTGTGAGCTCATAAAAGATGCAGCTCCGCTGACATCCCAAATGTCAACGTAAGTGACATTTTTCAGGGCCATTTTCAGGGCCCATAGTCCTCCCTCTGAAGCACTGAGCTAAAATGGCGGCTTCCACTCGGGAGTCCCCTCTCAGCGGTGAGCTGGGGGTATTTTGGGGGAGGCGGCCTTTCACGGCCCAGACCTTTGGCCTTGACTTCACGAGCAGTAATAGGAAGCGCGTACGGAAATATCTACTTCATCTACAGGTAGCGTTAGGTAGCATTTCACGATGCTAGCGTGCGAGCGCGCCAGTCGAGGCCAGGAGAGGACCGGGACTCGCCGAGCCGCGGCAGAAAGGGTACGAGGTCGGACTTACCGTTGTTGCCAAAGTCCAGCGAGTACTTGACCACGTGGTAGTTGTTCCACACGTACAGCAGGTTGTCGCGCGGGTTGTAGTCCACGGCGGCGATGTACTGGTAGGAGTTGGGGAACGGGATGCTGAGCGTCGTCTCCTTGCTCTTGTCCGTGCTGTACATGTAGTCGATCTTGTTGCCGCTGCCCTCGTTGTCGTCGTCCTCGTACACGGTCTTCACCACGTACAGCACGCCGCACACCATGAAGGCGTTGGAGGCGGTGCGCTTGTCGTAGCCCGTGTCCCAGGAGCCCTCCACGCGCAGCGTGTACGAGTTCAGCTGGCTGACCACCACGCGGCCGTTGTTCTGCTCCGTGGCGTAGATGACCCACAGGCCGTTCTCGTCCACGGCCAGGTCGATGTCCGTCTTGCCGCCCCAGCGGTACGGCGACGTGTCGTGGTAGTTGGCGTTGGCGATGATGGCCTCGCCGCTCTTGATGCGCGTGCGCAGGTCGAACTTGACGATGTTGCGCGTGCGCTCCTTGTTGAAGAAGAGGGCGCCGTCGTACACCACAAAGCCCGTGCCGTCCACGCGGTGCGGCAGCTTGTAGGTGGTGGTGGGCCGGCCGGCCACGAAGTCCTCCTTGGAGGAGTACTCGGTGAGCGTGTCCGTGCGGTAGGGCGTCCACGGCATGTAGTAGATCTTGTCCGACGCCTGCAGGGGGTCCTTGCACCAGGCGCCCGACTGGTGGTCCGACTCGAAGAGGTGCTCGCTCTGGTAGACGCCACGCAGAAGCCCCGGGCACAGGAATACTGAGGAAGAGGAGCCGGGAACGAGAGACAGGGCGAGGCAAGACAGTTACTTTGGCGTGCCGGGTGCAGGGGAGAAGGGGGGGGGTAGGGGGGGGGAGCTGGACTGAGTGCCACAGAATCTGTTTCAGATCTAAAGTCTTTTTATTTGTATTTATTTTTTTATTATTTTATTTTATTATTTTTCTCTAATTATCACTTTTTTAAGTAGCAAATAAAATAAAAAAAAGGTACAAGATCGACTGCCACGTGTTATAATGTGAGATAAATGTATCGGTTGGGAAATGCGAGTACTTATATACGATATGATAAATATTGTTTTAGTGCTTTCGGGAAAATACCAATAATTGGAAACATCTATGATGGATTGCCGGGAATGGCGTCAGGAAACCGGTTAACGACGTTGCCGTTATAGATTTCACCATTTTGCATTTTTTTTTTGCAATCAGATCAATCAATCAGATTCTGTGGAACGCGGCTCATTGGTTACTCTGGCAGGACGACAGTTGGGATGATATTGAGACTGAGTAGAGGACCATCGTGGAGGTTCAGGGATGACCAGAGTTAAGAATCGCTGGAGGAAAACGGCTGAGGAGACATGCAGGCGAATGGGAACACGAGACACAGTGCAAAAATAATCTGAACACGGCACACCACTATGGACGGCACAAAACACTGAGACACACACACACACACACACACACACACACACATGGGCACATGCTTGCACGCACACACACTTTGACACAGACATATTAAAAATCGTATTCGGGTCACCTACCCCAACCCCCCGACATTTTGCTCACAAGATTAATAGTAGATATTATGACATGAAATATAATTATACCGGACTGTGGTGCCTTGTTAACTCTCTGGCACCCGACGTAATTCAGAAAATATTGGATATCATCTCGTCTTTATTCATTTATTTGCACGTAATCCAATTGCATCACGTCGGTAAAAAAAAAAAACGGGTTGTGAAACTTTCTCCCCCAAAAATCATTACGGAACGAATGAGGTAAAATGAATGGAGTCGCTGTGAGTAATGTGACAGGGGGAGATTTTACAGGTTAAAATAACAAATACTCAAATAAAGTTCCATCTTCGATGTCTGTGATTCTTATTTTAACCACATCTTCTGACTTCATCCGGTGTCCGATTGATTTATGACACGTTTCAGGTTGCTCCTCGCGTCGGCCAGAAGCTCAAATCCTGGTTATCCAAAATCAATACTTTTATTGTATTCATTGATTTTTCTTTTTTACCGGTTAACTTTTCTGAGTTGAAACTTGCGGTTGTCTAAAAGTGGTGCGATGGTTTCCGATTCATTCAAAGTCCGGCCGGGCCACCGCTCGTGTTGATCACCGCGGCGTTAAAACACATTTGTAACTGTGCTTTCTGGCACCAAAACAGCTCAGCCAATCAGAAAGAGAAAACAAAACCCGTTCGCGATAACCTCCTAATTAAAAAAGACGACTATTCCGCAAGTAGTGGAAACACATCAAACAGAAGAGATGCCGAAGGCCGCACCTTAGGGTCAATTTTTTTGTTATATTTTTTTCTATGGCGTGTCATAGGAGGCCCGCGTTGTTGTTCTTATATAAAGAAAAGGAAGCGCGGTTTATCTGTGTGTGTTTTGATGGGCTTGGAGACAGCGCTCTACCCGGGGAGATCTGTCTGGGAGGCACAGACGGCGCACGCGCTAACCTGTACTCCGGTAGAGAGAGAGAGAGAGAGAGAGAGGAGGAGGAGGAGGAGGAGGAGGAGGAGGAGGAAGACAGAAGGAGGGCTCCCCACCTCCCGCCCTCTCCCCCCCGAATCTCTTAAGATTAAACATGTTGTCTCGCTCGCAGGTGAAAAATGTGCGGGGACGCCTCATTGCGTCCTGTTGACATGGCGGCTCGGCTCTCTTTGTGCTGTTTAAGGAGAAGACAGAAAAAAAACACGAAACCCGAGCGAAACACCGGGAGGGGAGGCAGGTTCTGTGGCGTTTGCCGTGGAAAAGACAGGCGAGGCATGCTGCTCCGACGGTACCGGGGGTCCCCGTAGGCACACTTAGGGGTAAGTCGGAGGAAACTGTTACGACGACGCTTGTAAAAAAAATCTCTGAATGAGACTCCAAAGGGGGGGGGGGGGGAGAGAGAGAGAGATAGAGAGAGAGACATGGGTCTTAGGGAAAGGCAAAAGAGGAAATGAAGCGATCATAGCTTATTTCGCTGGGAGTATAGATGAACGGTTTCAAATAAGGACGTCCCGTCATCGCCGCTGCGACGTCCCCGTCAACGCCATGGCGTTCTGCCGTTACTCATCTGCTCCGCTGTGGGGGGGGGGGGTTTCCACCCGCTATATCTCATTAGTGAGCTCCATACGACAGCTCGGTTTACGGGCGGACGGAGGTGGTGGAGTGGAGGGTGGATGTCTTGACTGTCTATTCGATAAAGTCCCCGTTCCACCTTGGGGTTTTTTAATCAAATCTAGTTTCTCCACGTTTATTTAATGTTATGCAGTCTTCGGCATGACTCAATGAGATGCTTTTCTTTAGGTAAATACGAGGCTCGGGGGGGGAGGCCCACGGCTTGTAGACCGCCAGCATCTGTTGGGTGGGGAACTCACACCTGGCCCGGTCAGGTATGAACACTCTCTCTCTCTCTCTCTCTCTCTCTCTCTCTCTCTCTCTATATTCTGCCCGGTCAGGTATGAACACACTCTCTCTCTCTCTCTCTCTCTCTCTCTCTCTCTCTCTATCTTCTGCCCGGTCAGGTATGAACACACTCTCTCTTCTGCCGTTTGACGAGCTGCTCCCCGGGGAAGGTTATGGCCATCATCCCGTTAAAGCCATAATCTAAAATGCTGACAGTTTATTGCACAAACTATCGATCACCCGCCCCTGAACACCTTCTGCTTTAATAATATGCAGCTGATAAAAGCGCAGGATGGTTTTCGGTTATCCTGGGAAATAGACAAAACGGTTGTTGTTTTTTTCCACAATTGTGGATATGCAGGAATGATGTTTTAAATGTTCGGGTCACTCACTTGACTCGGCCAGTCGCAGAACTGTCGCACATGATATCGCTCGTTGTGAGCAAAGTTCACATTTTGAGTGAAACAAAAAAATAACCGGTTTACAACGTTGAAATCAATCGAAACTAGATTGGTGCCATGACGACGACGACGCTTCGATCGAAACACGCCACGGGTGCAAGAGTTCGTCCCCTGAAACGTTTACATTTTGCCTTCATTGTACACAGACTCATTCATTTCCCCCCCACCCCTCAATCAAATCATCATATTTAGTCACCGACATCACTGGCACAGCAAACAACACAGCACAGCACAAGGTCAGACATTGCGTCAAATCCCGCACAGTTGAGGAAGACACGGATGAACCCAGGCGAGAGACGAGGAGGAAACAGAACAACAACGAGAAACACCAGGTGAGATTAAAAACACAGAATAGTAGTTGGTATTTAGTTACCTTTTTGTTCCACTTCTATTTAAAGGCATGACAGGGGGAGAGAGAGAGAGAGAGAGAGAGAGAGAGAGAGAGAGAGGGAGCGAGGGAAGACAGAGAGAAACAAAACAAGGAAATAAAGATCAGATTAATGACGGTGATAATTGAGAGCGTTGCGTTGCTTCTTCGCGGGTCAAACAGTTAAATAAACATCGGAGGAGTAGGAGAACAACACACACCGGGTTAGTCGCACACAAAATCATTCATCACTCAGGGAGGGAGGGAGGGAGACAAAGGAGAAAAGAAAGCTTCACAGGAGCCTGTGGAGGAAAGAGAGATTATAACCTGAATTGCATTGATAAAACAAATATAAATATATTCATTTATATTTATGTTACTAATGTGTGTACTGAATAGAGGTCATGACAGTGTTGCTAAAATAACAAAGTAGATTACTTTTTGATTTCTGACAAAACTCCAGGTTTAATAGATTCGACGAACGATGGAAAATAAACTCGGGATTGTTCAGTCTGCCAACAGAGTGGGGGGTCGAGGCGCGGGGGGTCAAAGAACCCGGGCGCGAGGTGCCGTGGAGTAGACCTAAATGTGGACCGCGGAGCGCAGACCACGTAGTGCCAAACACCTGAAACACTCGCTCTGTTAAACCCCCGGCGAGTGCACGGGGACCGCAGGTGCGGGCAAAAACACCACAACAACTGGAGTAGCGCTGGCAGGCAGAGGGACTGCACATGAAAAAAAAGAAATGTCGTTCCTCCAGCAGGGGCCCATTTCTGTCCCCTTCCCCATAATCCTGCTTCTAATAAGAGGCCTCGGTACCCTCTGGTGCAGAGGCCCTCAAGGGCCAAACAGAGAGCCACAGAATGACGTGCACTGTGTGTAAATGTGTGTGTGTGTGTGTGTGACGTGTGTGTGTGTGCGTGCCTGCAAGTGTGTATGTGTGTGCATGTGTGTGTATGCGTGTCAGTGTGTGTGTGTGTGTGGTTGTTTGTGCAAGTGGGTGTGTATATATATATATATGTGTGTGTGTGTGTGTGTATGTGTGTGTCGATATATGCGTGTAGATATATGTGTGTATATACTGTATGTGTGTGTGTGTGTGTGTGTGTGTGTGTGTGTATTTGTCGAGGGTTAGGGGGAGCAAAGACGGAGAGATATGAAGGTTATTAGAGGAGGGGAAGAGCAATAAAAAGGCAACGTGACGGAGGAAGAAGAAGAAGAAGAGGAAGAGGAAGAGGAAGATGAAGAAGATGAAGAAGAGGATGGGGAAGAGGATGGGGAAGAGGAGAACGGGGGATTTAGGTCAGGCTATATCAGGTGAAGGAAAAAGCAGAGGAGCCGACAGGAAGAAATATCTCGCAGCTTAGATATGCTTTTACCACCGAGAAGAGACAAACCTGCTGTGTGTGTGTGTGGTGAGTGTGAGTGTGTGTGTGGTGAGTGTGAGTGTGTGTGTGTGAGTGTGTGAGTGTGTGTGTGTGTGTGTGGACCTCAGCGTAGGTAGACTTTTCAGGCCGCCATTATAACGCCACCCATCCGCAACACAGCGACTGAAACAACAGCCCAGCGGGGGGGGGGGGGGGGGGGGGGGGGGGGGGGTTCAGCCAACCAATTGAAACGCCATCACACCTGTCAATAACTGCGATCGCACGCCGGGGCCCAAGAGCGCGTGGGCTACATCAAGGTAAACAAACAACCCCCCCCCTCCCCCATCACACACACACACACGGCTTCTTTGTTTCCCCGTGATTGAGCGATGGCCGTCAGTGGCGAGTGGAGGGAAAGAGAAATGTGTATTTGTGTGTGTGTGTGTGTGTGTGTGTGGGGGAGGAGGTAATGATCTATGGAAAGAAATGCAAGCGGGTGGAGGTGAGAAGAGGAGAGGTAGGGAGTGAGGGGGTCTGGGACATGGGCAGGTGGGTGGGGTAGAGAACAGTAGCGTTCCGTCTTTCAGTAAACCCACAGTAGTCACCCCCCCTCCCCCCTCCAGCCACACCGCCACCGCTCCGGTCGATTGGTTAACCTCGCGGCGAAATTGCAATTCATCACTACCGCCACAAGCCGGGCCACTGGCATCGCGGTGAGAAACCGAAGTCGATAGTCCGACTATCGTGAACGGAGTATGTTTTTTTTTGGCCAGAGAGGTTCACTCTCTCTTTTCCTTTTGTCTCTTACTTTACATTTTGTATTTTTTTCTCTTTAACAACGTCGCTAATATTTGTTGGCGACGTTTTCACCGGCTCACCGCGAGGGCAGCTGATCCCGCGCAAGAAAGATCTGGCCTCGAAATAGAGAAGAAAAAAAAAAGGATCCATCGTTGGGAAGTAAACCAAAACAAAGCGGGAATAATAATTGTAAAATAATGCCAAAATAGGCCAAAACAACGCCGACTTGTTATTCATGTATTTTTTGTTGGATGACCCCTTCCATGAATTCCAGCCATTTGATGGACCGGCCAAAACATTTGGTCCCTCAACAGACAAATACAAAACACATTCAACGGTTTATTCATGGAGATATTCACTTATTCTCCCTTTTAGGTGACATGGTATAACGACATGCAACCCCTAAAGATGTTTATTCATTTTAACTATTGCACGGAAGTGTCTATTTTTTGGGGCATATTTAAAAAATAAATAAATAATCTAAACGGCTAACAAAACAAACTGAATTGAATTATGAAACCAAAAAGCTGGCAAGGGCCGAGCTGTCTGGGCAGAATTCAACACCACTAAAACCTGGAAGGCCATTGGCTCACACGTGGGCGGTTTTGTAATGGCTTGGATGCCACAGAGTTCACCTGGCCAGATACAATATCGGAGAGGGAGCCGCAGTCCTTGTCTGCAGGCGGCCTAATTAGTCAAGATGCCACATATAATTTGTTGCCCGGGCAACAATCACCGCGTTGCATCCTTGTCTGTTGGCACAGAGTGGAGGTTGAGCTGAGCTGAGTGTTGTAAAAACAACGAGGTGAGTGCAAAAAGTCTATTTTTTATGGCCATCCAGTGTAGTGCGGTTCAGGTGGTGATTGATTTTGTTGAAAATGCTAAAGTTATGTGCACTTAAAAATGCATTTCTGTCAGGGCAATCGTGTTTACAGAATTCCCCCCAATAATAATTGTACATGCCAGTTGACAACATAATATATTTATGCTTGAAGCCATGTATTTCCTTTTACATGGGCTCCTGTTTATGTATGCAGTCTTTTTCACATATGGACATATTCTAAATGTCAGCTATTTTAAGTAAGCACTAGTATCGCTATATCTGCCGTGTCACTAGCCTCACCTGATCCCTTATATTCCACCACTGCGTGTTTGGAAGCCATGTTTGCATTTATTTAAGTCAGCGCTCACGTACTTTGCCAGAGTTTCACAGAGTTCAACGTTTCACACGTTTCGACGTCAACGATGGTGTCTCAATGATGGCCAGACGGAGGTTTCAGAAGACTGATCTTAACAAATGTATTTCCACAGTGGCCAGTCTACTGCACAGGTTTGATTTTAAACTTTTACAGACACTTTGTCTGAGGACGCTGGTTCATTTGCTTGATTTAGTGTTTTTATAACACAATCCTATTTCAAATGAGGCTGAAAAATGTGACGTTTTGCTCTCATGTAGCGAATGTGTTGCACATCGCACCGGCTGAACTGTTAGGTAAGCAGGCAAAACAGTTAGGAGTTGTCCAGCTTCGGGAAGTTTAAATCTAAACAATCAATAGTCAAGAGACGTGATAACAATGAACACGGTTCTTTATTTTTCTTCTGCATTGTTTTATCGATCCGCTTACTGATCGGCGTGGGCAAGTGAGCCGCTGCTCAAACCTAAAAAAAAACTAACTAACACTGAAAATAATAAAAACTAAACTAAAACTAAGCATTTTCCCCCCCAAAAAAATACTAATAAAATGAACTAGCAAACCCGCTTCAAAAAGTAAAACTAAACTGAAATTGAAAACAAAAAGTCAAAAAATAAAAATAAAAATGACTGAAAGATGCTAAACTATAATAACCTTGGTTCACATGCCAAGGTTATCAACATATCGCAGCCCTGACAGCCCTGACAACAGCGAACCTTCTCAGGGACAATCCGATTAAAATAGTGAGGAAAACATTTTTAAAATAAAAGTTGTGCATCAAAATTCAATAAAAACTAAAAACGTTATATATATATACAGGTATATTGTGTTAACATTAGAAAAGGAACTTCATGTTCAAAATGTATTGTTGCAACATTTAAGCTATACATTATGTGATATATATGTACATTTTGTTTTCTTCTCATGAAATACAGAAAATTTAAATTCCAGTGTGCACACAGTGGCAGACTGATGACCTACAGTATGTCACCATCACCGCGTAACATACACACAGTGTCAATGTCGCCATTGCACCTTTGAAATCATTATTTATAATACTTCTAACTTCCGGCGCATAAAACTAAAAAAAGTGCCCGGCGGCAAAAATAATACATCGCGTTTTAGCCTGTACCTCCAGCCCCGGGCCCTGTCAAGTGAGCGGCAGGCATATGGATTCTTATTTCAATAATTAACGCGCGCCAATTTCAAGCTAATGGCTGAGAGGTGTCGGAATGCTATCATTAGCCGCTAATAGAGATTCATGGGAGAGCGACTGCAATATTTTTAGTCATATTCCCACTCTCTCTCTCTCTCTCTCTCTCTCGCTCTGTCTCTCTTTCTCTCTCTATCTTTATCCCCGTGCTCTCTGGACATAAACGTAGCCGTGCATCCCCACGTCAATGATGGATAATTCACCGCGCAAATTAGCCGCCTTTGAATAGCGTGGGATGTGGGAGGACATGGGAGGCGGCCATTTTTTTTTTGCCCTCCTTCTTCCCTCCTCTCCATCTTTAGAGCTTCGGTCGTTTAATAGTTTTCGCTTTTTCGGCTTGAAACCGCTCAGCTCTCCCCATTTGCCCCTTCATTCAGATTCTGTTTCAACCCACGTCCTGTCTCTATAGGGCTCTCTCTCTCTCTCTCTCTCTCTCTCTCTCTCTCTCTGTATCCTTATGTTTCTCTCTCTGTCTCATTTCTCTCTCTCTGTCTCTCTCCCCCCTCCTGCCGGGAAGGAGCAATGCTATCTCATAACCTTGACAACGCAGGAAGCCGTGTGCACGTGTGTGTGTGTGTTATGTGTGTGCGTGCGTGTGTGGGTGTGTGTGTGTGTGTGTGTTGTTGAGGTGACAGGTGCAAGGACTTGGCGTCCGTCCAACCAGCTACCCACCAGGGATCAACCGGCAGTGGTGGCAAAAAAAAAAGGAAAATAAGGACGAGTACAGAGCCGGTGGAAACACAATTAAATACCGTTTCTTTCCTCTTTTTGAGGAACATCACCGCAACTGGAGCAGAAATAACCTAATTGCGTTCCCTAAAACATGTCTTGATTTCCAAGGACCTTGAAATTGCGAGGGGGAGAGGGGGAGAGGGGGGGGGAGGATGAGAGAGAGAGAGATAGAGTGAGATAGGTAGGTAGATAGACGAAGGGAGAGGGTGATAGAGGAGAGAGAGGGATATAGCGGGGAGAGAAAGGAAGAGAGAGACGGAGGGATGTAGGGATGAAAGAGAGATGGCAGGATAGAGAGAGCAGGAGGGAGGGAGGGAGAGAGAGAGAGAGAGAGAGAGAGAGAGAGAGAGAGAGAGAGAGATAGGGGGGGGAGACAGAGAAGAGGGTGAGTACATAGCGGCTTCAGACAAACACCGATGTGCTGAGAAAAAATAACTATAGAAAATGAGCTTTGAGTTCTAGTGGAGTGTGTGTATGTGTGTGTGTGTGGGGGGGAGGTTAAAAAGAGAGCTAACCATCTGAGCAGTGGTTGATT
>OOFB01006773.1:0-11160 GCA_900323305.1 Trachyrincus murrayi | reverse complement strand
AAAAAAAAAAAAAACAAAAAAGAAAAAAAAAAGAAAAAAGAAAGGGAGAGAGAGAAGAGAGAAAAAAAAAAGAAAAAGGAAAAGAGAGAGAGAGAGAGGGAGAGAGAGAGAGAGAGAGAGAGAGAGAGAGAGAGAGAGAGAGACCACCACCTTCTTCACATTCAGGAGCCTTCTTGGATTTTAATAATGTGACTGGGGACTGTGTGGGATTCCACATTTATAAGATTTTTCTTTTTGTTTTTTTGTAGTGAAGGATAGAAAATGTGATTGACCTCAATTCTACTTTTCGTCTTTGGTGTTTTGGGTTTTTATTTTAAGAAAGAATATTTTATTTTATTTTTTATTTACAGTTCATGTGTGGATGCTTGATATTGTCTAATTTGGTTTTATTGATTTACTGAAGACTTCAAACTAACCCATACGACACATTAAATGAAATAGGGTTAATGAAGTTAAATAAATAGTTTATTCATCATTCATTCATTTTATTTTATCCAACTACTTTTGTGGATTAATAAACTCTGTCATTGTATATACCAGGACCAATTCAGGAACCCTATCTATTTTTAAAATCTATTTTTCTTGTTTAAGTCTACAGTATGTACATTTTTGTTTACTTAAATAGATCTAATTGCTTTCAATTCCAATTACATATGTTTTTCTCTAGCTGCAGTACAAATCAAGATTAGGAGATACTAATAAAATCATAAATGCTAACATATAGTAAACATATAGTTTACACTATGTGTACATTTCAAAAAGGGTACTTGATATTTGATACCTATGCAACTGTTGGATATGTGATACTGTTACGAGAGCAGTTTATGAATAAACCATATTTAGTTGATGTACACACAGATTCATCTCTGTTTTTGTATGTTCAAGCTTGGAGTCATCTAGGTTTTAAAGGGCTCCTATTTTACCATGACGAGCCATTTCAAAATTTACCCACTAGTGACGTCACAAGTGGGGGTGTCCACCCAGACGGGGCTATTTTTGTTAAGATCAATCTTGTTCAATCTAGATGGACTGCGTGTGGTTTATTAACACATAATAACTGAAGCCAACGCTGATGCTAAATGGAACAATGCATTGTTCCATTTGCATTCCATGTGGCACTTCAAGCTAATTAACATTTAATCAAGAAAAGAACACAAATTCATTGTCGCGTTACAGGCTGAACACTTTGTTCTTTGTAACTATGTCCACGTTTCCTAATAACTGGGTCAAACCAAAGACTATTCTGTTGAAACAGCATGCAGGTTAAACTGCTCATTCTACTTTCTATAGATATCTTTGTGATGTATGTATTAGAGTTCACTGCTTGGGGCTGCGTGTACTTGGCCTTATAACCCTTGCATAGGGCGTCTCAATCTCAGCTTGATGTGCCGTTTAGCCTGCTGGTTTTTGCCTTCTTTAAGTGGAAAGGTGCACTCGGGCCATCATCTGCAACCTGCAAATTGTGTGTGTGACCAAGCACTGCCAGCGTTATTAAGAAGTCATTGTAGGCCTGTCAGTGTCCTTCTTGGATCACGGTAACTTAATGCCAAGATGGTAAATGGATGTTATTTTTTCCGTCGAGGAAATTGTAATGATTTAGATGGAGTGCATTAACAAGAGATCAGAGTACTAAGATGTCGTTGTAAGCGTGAAATGGAACATCTGACAGCAGGTTAATTAGAGTGGAGTAATCAGCGGTAAACCTCGGCAGAAAGTGTCCTCCTGTGTACATGAAACATGCCACGGGACGCGGAGCAGAAATGCGACATTTAAAGTGCTCTTACTCTCCTATTGTTGACGCTCTTCTTTTCTCTCCACACCAGCCCGAAGAAGTCTAGTCTCATTTATTTGTAATGTGTTTTTAACAAGCAATTTCCCGTCGCCAAAGTGCTTTAGTCCGAATGACAACACGGGAGAAGCAAAGAGGAAGGCGACAGGCAACACAGTAGTTGTTATGCTGCAACACCAATGAAAGAAGTTCTTTGACAAAAGCAGACAAAACCGTGCATGTGAATCTTGTAGTCTGTATAAAAAGATGTCTTGCATACACAAGAGAAGATGAAACGTAATAACGATATATTGCACAGAAACACAATCAAAAAGGTGGAGGCATCTAAACAACGTTTAGTAGTGATTTCACGTCTGGAGTTCTGCATGAGTACTGCTGGAGCACCGTTGAGAGCCAACGGCTGCAGGTCAATGTGCTATTAGGATGAGGAGTGAATCAATCGTTGCTTAGAAATTGGCCCAATGGCAGCCAGCCAATCTGAGAAACAAAAGCCGAAAAGGGAATGAACTGAGTACCAAGTCGTATGAGTGGAGGGTGCATGTTTTACATTCCTGGAGGCTGACAGTCGCCGTTATCTGGTGTGATGCACGGATTCCTGAAGCACTCCTGATGGAATCGACTGTTCAGCAGACTTCTATCCAAAGGAGCAGGTAGGGGTTTGGGCATTGGATGCCTACCTACAGGTAAAACAGGTAAGACAGTGGGGGTCGAACCCAGCTTCTGTGTTCTTGCTTTCGAGGTCATGGAAGATCCAAACAACTAGCTTCCTTGTTGTTGTGGTAATCGGAGAGCGCACACACACACACACACACACATTCCTCTGGACGACTATATATAGATCGGGAAGCCTACGTTTCGTCAAGCTTCAGTGGATCAGCAAACAGTAACCGTAAGACAGCTGGCAGCAGTCTGAAGCACTCGCCTGAGACACTTGTATCGTAGCACTGCATGGAAGCATTCCTTCCACCTGCCTTTTAGTTGCGTACCTATTCAGTCGAGCATCGATCTCTCTGCATCTGTCAAAAAATGCTATTTGTTATTTATTCCAGCCTCCGTTTTGTTATTCATTGCATCATTTATCAACCTTTTCTGTGCCCCGTGACCAGGAGATCTGAAAATTCCCCACACGTTTCAACCCTATCAACATCTGCCCGTAATATCAATGTCCCAGCCAGTAGGTGGTCTGTTTGTATGTAATGGACCATTAAAATGTAGGCCTACACACCACACAATTGTGAAACTTTTCCCAATTACTTCATAAGAGGAGTATGACATTTATTTTTTCTCATATTGTTCTTTCACATATAACTAAATAAGCTGCTATATCTATGGACTCCAATGTTCAGTAACTCCTGGCCTCAATACAGGCAGTCGGGTATCTTCTTCATTGTCTCAAGTTTCACTATAAATTAAGAAATCCTGTTAACATGCGGGCAGTTACCAGTGGAATTGCTTGTTGTCACCTTCTTGATGTAGATTTAATTTAAAATAGATTTCTGGGTCGACTGGCTTGTTGGATCTTTTATGCCTCTAAAAGCTTGACTCTAGTAATAATAATAAAACCAATTATGGATATTGATGAGGAGGATGATGATGATAGGATTGGACCTTTGAGCGTCTTTCTTGAAAACCAAAGTCCTCTACATGAAATCCTGCTCTAATTCTGTCTATGCTAATTCTGGAACATTTGTTTGACTAGGGGCAAATTGTCAATTATCAAAGTCAAGTGTGTGACTACAGTGGCCTGGGATGTGGAATTGAATTGCTCGTTTGGTATTCATTAGTGACTCATTAATTTCTAAATGGCTGTTTAGCATGATTAAGACATGGCTAATTAGCAACTGATAATCTCGCAATCCAACGCACACTTCCCATAATAACGCTTTGGAAATGGATGGACAATGTGCTAAGTTTAACGCTTGAGATGAAGTTGCCTGTTTCAGTTGAGGTCAGAGTCAATTGTCTCTATAGCCGCCACTTGTAATTCACCCGTTACAAGTTAAGCACCATTTTACAATCCGGTTAATGAAATAAGTGAAAAGCTAAAGTGTAATGAGACGGCACACCGAAGCCCCTGTCCCATCCAGCTCCCACAAACACCCTCCTAGACTCCAAACCTAATTCATGAGATTCTCAGTGGACTGGATTTAAACATCTAATTTCAGTTATTTTTTAAAAGTTCTCTACTTTTATCATTCCGACGAAAGCGGGATCTGTCAAGTAGCGGAGCCCTCTTGTGTGCATGCTAGCCTATTAATAACTATTATTTTATCCAAAGAGACCTAGTGAATTCAAATCAATTTAGGAGCAAGGGTGCCTGTACAAATAGATTGCAGACATTGGGCATTGAACCCAGAACCTTTTGGCTGGGAGTTGAACAACCTATAGCCATTGCACGATAGGCCTACTGCATCTTCCATTGGAAGTAGTTATGGTCTTCAAAAACAAAATACCAAAAGGAGACTTATGTAAAATGTATAATATAATACTGCATAATAATTGTCATTCATTTTATTTTAATTTTTAGGGTTGCACAGCTTATTGAATTATGCCAGTGTCAATCTTTTTCCTCAAATGTTTTTTCGAGGATCGTGCTCAAAATAATTAAGTTAGTCTAAACGAATAACACCACGATAAAGCATTTATTTCTTTTGCGTGAAATTTATTTCCATGAACAAAATAGGAACGCAATGGTAGCTTTTCACAACTCAGCCCGTCATCGTCCGCCTCACTTTTGATAGAAAACAATATAAAAGATGCACTATATACACACTAGAGAGCGGCCTCTAATCTCATCACATCTGGACCATACCAATATATATATATATATATATATACTGTGAAGTGTGTGTGGTTGGCGGCTGGTTTAAGCAGCCTGGCCTGAGTCAGACTGATTGGGCTCTGGGGGCTGCTGGGTGAGGCTGCACCACCCCTGTGGTTCATCAGAGTAATCAAGGCACCCGGGTTAAACCAGCCATCACCACACACACTCAGAGAGAGAGAGCGCGGACACGTCAGCGTTTACCACCTGCTCCGCCCTTAACATCTTGCCAACTCTCAATAAACTGGTTTGCAACATCTACCTGTGTCCCGTGTGTTGGAGGAGCCCAGAAAATCCACTTTTATATATACATATATATGTTTTAACAATTTTTGGTACGTTTCAATAACCCTACTTTATTTTTAGTACCTTCTAGTTCACATTTGCCGAATGGTTCACAGTCAACAAAAAAATGATTGAGATTAAATTAAATGATTCTTTTGGGATTACTACTCAATAAAATATGATGAAAGAGCTGCTACTGAGTGGCCTTGGTGTACCTGGTGGACTTTAGGACCTTGTGGTGGTTGTAGGTTGGCGGGCCCTTGCTCATGAGGTTCTACTACTCTGACCTTGCTCATGGGGCTTGTGACCTTGACTGCTGCTACCTCTGCTGTGTGCTGACACACTGAAAAGCTCCTGAATGAGTGTGGAAGTGTCCTGTTTTCTTAAAACCACAAACACCAGTTTAAAACTAACAATGTCAAATATTACAATCTTCATATTTCAGTACTCCGAAATCTTCAAATTCAAAACCAAATCACCAAATTCAAAACCCAGTCCATAGCCGTATTGTCCGCACATTTAAATTCCAAAAACAACAAAACATTTTTTATCACAAGTGGCTAAATATGAAATACTTTCTCAGTATTGCAATGATATTTATTTCACATTGTTTATCTGCATATTAGAATCCATATCAAATTAAAATATGTTATTTGCAAAAGAAAGTTGCAGCATGCAATTGCTTATTGATGAGTGATAGAAAATTCTGTTGTTAGTTTGTACAGACAGGATGCATGTATTGTATTGCATGTGATGAATATAACAAAACATTGACATAGTGATATTTCAGAATTCCAATAGTCAATCACATACAACAACAATGCCACAGATATACCATATGTACCTATATTTAAAATACAATATCTATTGAAAAATATATAGACTGGCTTCCCCAGAGATGGTTAATGTGTGTGTTTTTATATTGCATTGACATACCAAGCATCTGGTACAACACATGTTAACTCTATCACCCTGCAGGACTACTGTAATAGAGCTACTAGAAAATACCAGTGTGTGTGTGTGTGTATGTTGATGGTAGGGGAGTATAGGAGGTTATAGTTAAGGGGTTTTAGCATCTGCTCATGCATCGTGTGTCCTTCCAGTTTGGCACGACCTGTCATCTCCCTTCTTCAAAGCCTCAATCGCTTCACAACATTGTCTCAGCCAAATCCACATTTTTTTCTCGTCGGTGACAATAGTTGAGAATGTGGTGACGAAAGAAGGTAAAAGCGCCGTTATTGTTGATGGTTTGATGTTTCTTTCACTGCTCAGACGTCGATAATGTTGACCGATGGCACGGATGGATGAAACTGCAAAAGACGGAATAGAAACAGAATCAATCGGCGTGATGCTGATTTTGCCACCTTTGGAAAAACAATGCACTGTTACCGTAGTAATGTGTGTGTCGTGAAAGACCATACCATAATACAACAAACAAGTCCAAACTTTTAACTAATATAAATATGGTATATTCCAAGTAGGTAGGTAAAAAAGTAATATGCATTCTGACATTGAAATGGGGACAAGACCGTTAAAGGAAACCATCAATAATTAATTAGATTATTTTCATGCTCTGTATTTTGGTCCTATGAATACGATGCAGTTTCCACGTATTGCTATCCTGTTTGAATAACAACTCAAACAATTTAATGCCCATTGTTTAATGTCCAACAGTGTTTGTATCATCAAATATTTATACACCCAAATGCCCTTTCACAAATTGTCCTCGCCCATGGGAGAACGCATATACTTTGAAAGGAAACATACCCCAGAATACAAAACCCAGTGGCACTGATATAAATGACCAAAAGTTAGTGAGTTCGTTTCGTTGCTATGCCGACTGCCCCGTCTGTCCTTGTCTGTAAGCAGACTTGTAAGGCCATTGTGTAATCAAGCACAGAGAAAACTCACAACCATTGATATGTCCTCACCAGGGTTCTGTTGTAGTGGACAAGCGAATCAATCGCGTAAGGCCACAGCGAAAAAACATTTCAGAACTTCAGACGTATTTCTCTTCGTATTGAACATGTTCAAAACAAGAAAGAAATGCCGGCTAACGCGTTGCATTGAAAATATTGATCAAATATTTTTCAGACATAACGAAAACAGCACCACAAAAACAATTGTTCCATTTGCCACGAGAGACCAGTTGTTACGTTGACACTGGCATTAACAGAAAGTCTGCTTTGAAGATCCGGAACTTTCCATGTAGTTATGGAAACAAAACCCAACTGAAAAATCTTCTGGCACCAAAAACCGGATTTACGTCATCCTAGCCCTTGGTTTATTGCTCATATTGTGAATATATATGCTTCAGCATTTCTCCCTTCTTGCTACAAAGATGCGAGGCCAAAAAAATATGGCCTCGCGTCTAAGCAATAAGCAGCTTTTATCTGGTTCACACAAAAAACATGGCGCTATGTAGAAACCTTGAACAAGTAATGACGTGCGCACCATCATCATGTTGCTACAAATAATTTGCCGCCTGAGGTGAACGTTCCCAAAGCAAATTACAGCTGCTGTGGGCCTCTTGTGACTTGATATTCACCAGTTTCAAATTCAAATTCAAATTTTATGTAATTCAGAGCAGAGCCAACACCGCATTAGCATTGGAGGTTTGATTGCATGTGATTTTCACAGCAGGGCCCTTACTACACAACTCCCCATTCCCCATGTGGACAGTGTTGCAGTGTAACCAGGCTGCGCTGCTTTGGATTACACACTTTGGTCCTGCAGGGTCATTGACTTGATCTGGGCCTGATAAAGAGATTTATCCCACCTAACACTCCACAGCATACCCTCACCCACATCCTGCCGTCCCTAAGATGAAGTTTGTTCACTACACTGACCAAATGGACCCCATCGCTGTTAATTAAACAGCAAGACACACTCAAGACATTTTTGGTTTAACCATACACCATTTGGGACAGGGTAATCTTCCAGGCCCCTCCTCCATGCATTCCTGAGATGCACACTCTCCCACATACAATTATACGTACAAATACAACAACTTGGACTGTGAAAAACAAGAAGAAAAGGGACATGTGCCGAACACACACAAAGTGTTTCTTGGAATCATATTTGAGAAACTATAGTCCCTCTATTTGGTTCTATACATCCCCCTTTGTCTCTCTAACTCTGGCCTACCTCTCCCAGCTGTAGTGGGGGTCATAGTCCTGTGACCATCATACGTGTGAGTGTGGAAGCCCCACACTCCTCCTGGTATTTCACTTGTAAATACTGCTAATGTTTTTGTTTTTTATAAAGATTTAAGATTGCTCATTGTTATCTCTATTTACTTTGTTTGTAGTATTGAAGAAGCCTGAACGTCGAGCATTCACTGCCCTTCCTGACTGCTGCCCATTGTTCTAGTGCTATTCACATGACAACAACCTTGAAACGTATCTCTCTGTATATTACCATTGTGGCTCAGACATTGTGACAGACTGTGTTTTGTATTATAGCACATTATATACAATATATGAGTATTGTATCGAAGCTGAGGATGAGGAGTGCATGTGGGAGAGCAACATGGAGACTTAGGATTGTTGTGATGAGCGCTGTAGGGCTTATTCCATACTGCAGTGGTTCTCAACCACCGGGCCGCAGAGATTTAGACTTCCATCAAGTTCAAATATGTTATACGGATGGGAGATCAAGGAACATAATTGACGCTCTTCGTTGCGGTCGATGAATGCGTCATACATAATTCAGATAACAATGGCAAAGAAACAGACTTTGATAGATTTGTTTGATTAGTTAGAGTTTGACTTGGAACAATAATTATACAGTACGTGTGATGCTGTTAGAACTGTTTGAGAACCGTGAGACTGTTACTGTCTATTAATAAAACTGTTATTACACTTTTTATTCTTAATAACGGTCCTACAGTTGCTGTGTTTACTCGATTAGTAAACACATAGATTCTATGGGAAACACTGCAAGCGGTGGCCAAAAGCCGGCGATACGGTTTGGGGGTTTGAAAAGCTGGTCAGCTTAGCATTAATACCCTAACCTCAGTAGCCCAGCATCAGTAGCATAGCATCAGTAGCTTAGCATCAATACCCTAACCTCAGTAGCCCAGCATCAGTAGGCTAGCATCAGTAGCTTAGCATCAATACCCTAACCTCAGTAGGCTCACCTTGCTCCTCAGCAGGCCCCCGCTGTGGTGCTCTGGCGTGCTGTGCTCCGAGGACGGCTTGGCCTTCTCCTTGCTGCTGCTGCCCGAGTCGTTGTCCTTGATGATGTCGTACTGCCGGCAGAACAGCGCGATGACAGCTGCAGCGAGGGGGCACCAAAAATCATTGTGTTCATAACACACACACACATGGGTGAATGCACGCACGTACACCTCCACATGCATATTGTACATGCATACAGTACATACATAAATGTACATACTGTACTGTACATATACGTGCACATGCAGGTGCACATAAACACACGCACACACCACGCGCACACACACACACACACACACACACACACACACACACACACACACACCATGGTACGGAATCCAATTTCATACAGTGGCACCTGTCAATCACAAAGCTGTCACCACTTTCTATAACCGCACAGTGAAAGGCTGTGTGGATAATGGCTGTTCCCATGGGGCTTGCAGCTCTAACTGTAAGCTCTTAGAAGACAGCAGATCCTCTATTCTCTGCATTGTTGTCCTGTTGGATATCTCTTGCATTTGTTCTGCATTTCAACCTCTGCTATTATGTATACTTTATATATATATAAAAAGCGAAAGCTGTTAAATTTTTTCTTCCCGCACCTTATCTGACCCATCCCATCCCGTGATCATTTGATCACGTCTTCTCTATTCCTGGAACAGAAAACTCTCACTTTCTGGAGAGCATAAATGTGTAGTTATAAGCAAGGCTTCTCATTGTAGGCTGAATTAGACGTGGCTGTTTGTAAAAGGGTCGGATTTAATTTTTCTAGTCCGGAAAGGTTGCGTTTGTGCCTTGTTATGAAAAGATGGATTGATACAGGTGGTGTGTGGCTGATTGGCTGGCTAGAATGGATTTAGCGCTCATTCATTAGTCACCAATACTGAATACAGTTATTAATGGAACGTCGCATATAGTCTGATTATGTTGTCTTTGCTTTCTAAGATTGTAATGCTATTTATTATTCAGACATGACTGCAGTTGGATGGATCATCCTTGATGGCGAGCGAGAGGAGAAATGAACGGAGCCTGTATTCATGTCTCAGGGCTTTTCCATCGTGTTAAGCCATAATGTACTTCCTTGTACATTAAAACGAATGACGCGGAGCTGTTGTAATATTTGTCCGTGGCCCATGCCACAGAGAGAACAGATCGACCGTCCAGTCTATTACAGGCCTTTATCGCCGTCTGGGCGATAAACACCAACCAATTCAAATTCCCCAGACAGTCAGGAGGAACAAACAATAACAAACATTTTATGAGGAACTATTTCTCTTCCTATAAACCTGAACATATGCTGCTGCTGCTGCTGCACCACCACCACCAGCACCACCACCAGCACCACCACCACCACCACCACCACCACCAACCAACAACAACAACAACAACAACAACAACAACAACAACAACTCATGTTCTTCATGTCTTCAGTTGATGTGATCAATGTGGTCAACATTAACTTCTACGTTGAGGGCCACAAGCAGACCTACCTGCCCACATGAGAAGCACCACCACTATGATGATCATCTCTCCGGTCTGCAGATGTCTGGATCTGTCCAGTCCCTGCACCGTGGGGTCATCTAGCTCAGAGAACAGGAGGAGAAGGCACACACACACACACACACAGGGATTTACTCCATTCAGTTCCACTCTATTCAGCAAAAGGCTGCGTAAACGCGATAAACACGTATTGTGTTTATCCATCCACCACCGCCACCACCACCACCACCCAGGATTGTCTCATGAGGAGCCAACAGGGATGTAGTGCTGGGGTATGCCTATCAATCATGGTATTAATCCTGCTTTAAGAGGACTGACTTATCAGCCCATTTCCACCCTCACACTATGTCTTTTAACCTGCGCAGATGGATCTCTTCCAGCAGGCCACTCTTCCCGATTGGTCCCGTCTTAAGTGAATCAAGTGGTCCGGATGCTGCCGGGGCGTCCTGGCACTTCAGCCCCTCTCTCTGGTGGTGGAGGGTCAGTCGGCATGTGGGCCTTGTTTTGTTTACTTTGGTGGTAGTGGTGTGTGTGTAGTGTGTGTGTGTAGTGTGTGTGTGTGAGATTATTTGACCTAACAGGCT
>OOFB01006770.1:0-16856 GCA_900323305.1 Trachyrincus murrayi | reverse complement strand
AAGTGTGCTTAGTCTACCCTGGTTGGTGGTTGTTCTTAGCCAACTCAAACACACTAAATCAGTGGTCCTCAACTGGTCCAGCCTCAGGACCCACATGTGTCATTCTCAACCCACAGTTGAGAATGTGTCATTAGACCAGTGGTTCTCAACTGGTCTCAGGACCCACATGTGTCATTAGACCAGTGGTGCTCAACTGGTCTAGCCTCAGGACCCACATGTATCATTAGACCAGTGGTTCTCAACTGGTCTAGCCTCAGGACCCACATGTATCATTAGACCATGGTTCTCAACTGGTCCAGCCTCAGGACCCACACGTATCATTAGTCATTAAGTCACGACCCAAAAATAAAAAATAAAATTTATATCAATATTGCAGTAATCAACAATGCCTTCATGTACTGTTAAAAACATGGAGCAAACAAAAAGACGCAACAATTGGGGCTAAACTCAATGAAATAGCAAGCCATTGAAACCAATGACCAGCCAATGAATTTACATTGAAACATTTGTTAATTCTTTCTAAAGATTAAGATGCTCAAAATGCCCTCGCATTTTTTGGAGAATCACTTGAGAATCACTGCACTAAATCATGCATGGGCAAAGCAGAGTAAAAGACAGAACACAGAAACACGTTCTACATGGTACTGTGCCTGCCTGTAGAGCTCATGGGCCTCATGTGCTTCTCCTCTGCCGTCTCATAACAAGGGCATTGTCAGATATGGGTCATGGGGGTCAAACAGCCTTAGCGAGATGTGCCGGATGTCTGGTCTACTTAGGGGACGTCGTCTCCTCTGCAGGAGAGACATGTTCTTGGGAGTTTGCTTGCACTAGTTTCAATTTGGGCTGGATGGTGAATGATATATTTTACTGCCCCATCTCTGTATTCTAATTTACTTTTATTTATCTATTAATGTTAGTTAACAGATCAGATCGTTCTCTGACGCTATGTGGATCCCACCACTAAATTGGGGCAAGCTTCAAAAGAAGTACATTTTCTAAAAGAAATTAATCTCACGAATGTTAATTAGGATGGAATTGCTGGATACACTTTGGACATACCAAGCATTGAGCTCGATGACATGGCAGATGCTGTTAAAAGACAAACGATCTCTGCATTTTGAATATTTAACATTGAGCCTAATGCTTTAGATCTTTGCTGTAGATTTTTGTCTGCTTACTTTTTTCGTGCCCTTTTTGCGGTCTCCTCTGCAAGCCCCGTCCCCCGGCATGTTTATCTCTGAGCTGGAGTATCTTCCCGTCTCTGGAAAAATCTTTGGTGATGTACTTGATAGTGATTACCAGAAATACATGTTGTTCTTTTCAGCTACAGTAAGTATGCCGCTGATGGTTTACCTGATACAAAACAACAGACAATGACCTAATTGTTGATGACTAATCACTGGTAAATCCAGTGATCATACCATGACCTAATAGTTGATGACTGGTAAAACCGGGCTATTTAGTTAGCACTGGCCTGGGGGAAATTGGAGGAACATTGAGAGCTCTGTGTTCATTAGAGTTAATCTACATCCAACCTTTGATCTGTTCAGGAGTTGTATTAGTGGAATTTTTTTAATCAGTTTAATTATCCAAGTTATAATTACTAAGCACCATTATCCTTTCCACACTCAGTTTTCTTTGCAAGAGAACATTTGAGAGTTGTAAAGAGAGAGTAGAAGAGAACATTGAAAATAAACAACCCAAAAAATGCCCCCTCCCTCTCTGCTGAAGGGAGAGATGACCTGACTGGTTAGAAATGACCCGGGAGCGGTCTAAAATCTAAATTGGCTCACACAGAGGCAGGCGCAGTCAACTAAAAACAGATACACTCAGAGAGCATCACTAATAGCTGAGGGATGGCTATGGCATTTCTAACAAGTTACACTCAATGATAGCTCTTGTCAAATGATAACTCAATGTCCTTTGTTTATTTATGTCCGTTCAACATTGAGGCTCTTAAATCTTACCTACAGCACCTTTAAAAGTATAGCAAGTATAGTATTATTTGTGAGTGCCTTGATCCACAAATCTATTCCGTATCACGTTTTTCAAGAACCCATTTTGCAAAGAGCACCACTGCATCGATTGTAGTGTTTACCCTTTTCTAAAGATATACAAGCTCTACAAGACAAGAGATATACAACGACCAAGTATCCGAATAACAATACAACCCTGCAAAATACACAGTATTAAGTTCCAGGTGGTGTTCTATTGTAGTTCTACTCCATGCGTTCATCCTTCTGTATGAGAGACAGGATAACGTTGGGTGGTGTTCTACTCCATGCGTTCATCCTTCTGTATGAGAGACAGGATAACGCTGGGTGGTGTTCTACTCCATGCGTTCATCCTTCTGTATGAGAGACAGGATAACGTTGGGTGGTGTTCTACTCCATGCGTTCATCCTTCTGTATGAGAGACAGGATAACGCTGGGTGGTGTTCTACTCCATGCGTTCATCCTTCTGTATGAGAGACAGGATAACGCTGGGGAGTGGGGACATGTTGCTGATACAGTCAGACCGTGCTTACAGCTGATTGACAGCAGATCAAAGACAAGATAATCAATATCACGTTCATCCATCAATCACACTGCGACCAGACACCCGGGGACAGCAACGCGATGACGGATCAATGACAGCTTGTGGGTAAGGGGGAGAGAGACGCAGAGGATGAGACAAGTTGGAGAAAACAAAGATAACAAAAGAGATTAAAATAGTTGGGGGTAGATGGCAGTCGTGATGCTGTTATTACCGTTTAATGCACCTATACCATATAAACCCATCCTAGTCCAAACTTTACAATTGTTTTCTTTTGACAAACTGACCCATTTCTCTTTTATTGTGAAAAGAAAGGCTTGACAGTAAGAAGAGCTTAAGAGGAAGTATAATATGCCCCACTGTTCAGTAAGGCCTCTCATTTCTTCCTGTGGGCTGTGGCGGTGTAAAAAAGATGGAAGTTGGAAACAACAAAACAAAAGAAGTCATATACTGTAGGACAACCACCACACAGAAAGATCTGAAAACGTCCGGGTTTCTAAACACGAGAGGTACAGTCAAATAGTGAAAGCTACATAAGCAGATGAGACAAACTGCATTGACATTATAAAGTAAGAACTTCATGGCAGGGACCCTCAGAGCCATCGCTTTGCATCACCTGCACTGAATCTCCAACCGCCTCTCCAGTTAAACATACTTAGACGTAACAATAGACAGTGACATGCAGTGACAAACTCACTGCATAGAACTACTTCATTTCAGGTTGCATCTCATGTTGGTCTTTAGGAGATGCAAGTATGTGGACACAGCGTCATAGCTTAACTGTCACGTAGAGGTCATAAGATAATTATTGGTATGAACAAAATGATGCTGGCGCCACCAAAAAGAAATGTCTGCTAACTTTGTTACTTTTTAATTTTTATAAGCAGTGAGGTGGAATGGCGTTATCGATTGCTTCTCTCTGGGAAGAATTTGACACCCTCAGCTAATCTTTTGTTTTTCTGCAGGAAACCCTGGGGTGCTGCCATGTGCTGCACCCAGTTCATTACTTTTTATTTAGCTAATATATGAAGCTGTATTAACTGATTATTATCTGTGGCAGTTTCCCCTGCTACATGCCACCTAAGTGGCACAGGCAGATGGTTAAACCGGTTTATTGTAGAGTTTAGATAGTTTGAACAGGCAGAGCAGGTGGTACGTGCTGACATGCTAGCGCTCCTCCTGAGTGTGTGTGTGCTGGTGGCTGGTTTAACCTGTGGGCCTTGATTGGCCAATGCCCCACAGGTGTGCAGCCTTAAACCAGCCACCAACAACACACACTCCACATTATCTAACAGAACAAACTAAAATTAGGCTGCTTTGAGGAACCCCCACGACCTCTCACTTCCCTCATCAAGACAAATACAAAACACCAGCGTCTGGCCATGTCCATACTAGGCCGGATAAATGTGTAAGTGCATATTTTTTCCTCTGTCTTCTTGGTCTTCTTGATACACCAACAATGCCTTCATTTGGAGTGTCTGTTCCAAACCCTGGAGCTTTTTGGTTTGTTCGTAGACAGCAATCGGTCTCAAAACAAGCGCTTCCAAGCGCACACAGGAGCGGTTTGTTTGCAGCGAGAACGCAATCCGACCCAACAGACTGAAACAACTCACTTTAGATACGCTCTGCAATACATCATTAACATACCTTATAATAAGTAAGCTCAGCATGCTTATCCGATGGGTCTTCTGAATATAAATTGACAGGTGAATATGCTACTGTATGCATCTATCAAAGCACAGGTCCTCCTACAGATACGTCTTCATACATCAACACACTGTTTTCAAAAGTCTTGATTCACGTTCATACTGAATGTGCTGCGCATACTGGGTGCGTTCGTGCATGTCCATGCATTTGTGTGTGTGTGTGTGTGTGTGTGTGTGTGTGTGTACGTCTCTATGTGTGTGTGTGTGTGTGTGTGTGCCAGGAGAAAGCAGTGGTCTAGAATTGAGCTCCTGTGACAGCCCCGCTATTCAGACCCCGACATCACAGGACAATCAGCGACCTAATTAAACAAACGGGCAAAGAAAAGAGATAACAACAGAGAGAAAGAAAGAGCGAGAGAAAGAGCTGTGGGGGTACAGAGTTCACAAAGGAGAAGAAACAAGCACAAGTGATAGTGGGCAATCAGAGAACCAAGACACGGAGACAAGGAGAGGAAGAGGGCAGACGAAAACACAGTTGGAGGCGATCATTGTGATCGAAGCAGGAAAACTCCAAATAAAGTCTCGGGCGACAACAGAGATTTAAAAAAGTAATCAAAAAATAGAGCTAGGTGTAGAGGCAAGGCAAGGGTGGTGTAGTGAGGAGATTTAATGAGTGTAAGCCTTGGGTAGTGGAAGTGCTGTATCAGAGAGTTTGGGGAGGGGGGAGGGGCAGGCTGTGGTGAGTGGGGTGGGGGAGGAGAGGGGGGCTTTAACACTCTTGCAAGCACTTCACTTTCTCCCCTTTTGAAAAGAAGAAGGCAGGGTCTGGACATCGACTATAGATAACAAGACAGCACACACACACCCACACCCACACACACACCCACACACACACACAAGATGGAGGAAGAGCGGAGATTGGCTGAGGGAGACAGAGAAAAGAAAACCCAGAAAAAAGCACATTATTTCTTTGCACCATACTCATGCAGCAGCATATGAATCCAGAGTAGAGACAGAGAAGTAATCCCATTGGTTGTACTTGAAGCTATCATTCAGGCTCTGTGTGGCTGTGGTCTCAGTGCGGCTCTAAGCAGTTTAGAGTGTAGAGGACCGAGGCTACGGCTCATTAGTAACCGTCTTTACTGTTGCTTCATGCTTGAGCTAATGGTCATCAGAGAAGATCATTGAAGTTGACAGCTTTGTATCTGTGTGTGTGTGTGTGTGTGTGTGTGTGTGTGTGTGTGTGTGGCTCATACATGTACGTATATTTGTGTCAGCGTGCCTGTGTTGGATCTATATAAGGTATTGGTGATTTAGGTGATACTAATTCAAGTCCAATTGATTATATGACTGCAGGCTAGTCTGCACCGATATAATTCATTTCCAAAATGCCTTTAATTAGACTAGATTATAAATGAGATATATATTTATATATGTATTATATATTTGTGTTCATGAAGGATAAAGAAGCATAAAAGCCTGCTTTGCCTTCCCCTTTATTGAGGCTTTCATCCCCACCACCTCATTCTTACTGGGGCGTTATAATGACCATTGTATAATCAAATTAGTGGGCAAAGCATCCCACTGCATAAATAATTCCCTGGCGTGTGAATCAATATGTGTTACAGTAAACCATAGGGGTGTGTGTGTGTGTGTGTGTGTGTGTGTGTGTGTGTGTTGTCTGCAGGTGCATGGAAGTGAAGGCATCTATATAGTATCCACCTTGCAGGTGCATGCAGGTGGATATAATATCTATCCTTCAGGTGCATGTGTGTATGCATTTATCTTGCAGAAGCATGCGTCAGTGTTGGTGATGCATTCCTCATGTTGTAGGCCTCTAGGACTGGTTCTGTTGCATTTGGATCAAAGGTTGCTGCCTGCCGCTATGGTTTATGCATGTTCTGCTGTCTTGTGTATGAAGCGGAGATGATGCAAGCTGTGTCCAGACAGGGAAGTGAAAGTAACTGAAACTAATGGCAAAGCAGAGTGTGAAGTGCACACACACACGCACGCACGCAGGTACATCTTACATGTCGCCCCACTAGCTCCACTCAGCAGCCTGTGTGTAGTACACATCCCAACACACTTCTTTGCGGCACAAATGGTCCCTCAAAGGTATAGCACGACGATAAGGTCCTTCCTCCGACATGCAGCACTGGCTTATGAACACTTCAGGAAACAACAGATGAAAACTTTCTGCAATTATCGTGCACTCAGATCTGGTTCATTTTGGACTCTGTCTTGCACCACTTAAAAGTAAATTGTAGTAGCCCAATATTGCTTGTATGCCGTCTCGTAAGTTGATTTCCAAAAAAAAGTGGACAAATTGGATGAAAATATCATAAGCATTGCGATGCAAAGCTGTATTGTGTTAAGTGTGTGTGTGTGTGTGTGTGGGGAGAGCTAATCAAAAGTCAATGAGCGGTATCGTTTGTCAAAACCAGAGGAAGAATATGAGATTGCAAAATGTACTGAGTCATAATCACACTTTGGTGGGCGTTTGTGTCTGGGCTGCAGATGGTGGTGCTATATGGAGACATGCGGAGGAAGGTTATTGAGGGATCGAGGTCGACAGCAAAAGAAACGCAAAGAGAAATGGCAGAGAAATAGCGAACCACATGAAATGAAGATACAGACAGACACACAGAGAGACAGAGAGAGAGATCCACACAGACAGACAGACAGAGAGAGAAAGAGAGATACAGACAGACAGACAGAGAGAGATGTCACTACTA
Source organism: Trachyrincus murrayi (assembly GCA_900323305.1). Taxonomy (NCBI): domain Eukaryota; kingdom Metazoa; phylum Chordata; class Actinopteri; order Gadiformes; family Macrouridae; genus Trachyrincus; species Trachyrincus murrayi. The sequence continues at coordinate 9,940 of OOFB01006770.1, read as the reverse complement.
GCCACATGGTTATAGTAATCATGTCTGTCTGCTGCTAGTCTGTCCTTGAATGTCTCCGTGGAAACCGTGTGTGTGTGTGTGTGTGTGTGTGTGTGTGTGTGTGTGTGTGTGTGTGTGCGTGCGTGTGTGTGTGTTTTCATTTTTAATGAAGTCTCTGAGCCAGAGAGTTGAAGCCAGGAAACAGCAGGGCACTGGCCTCCATGGCCTCTCCTCTCAAACACAGAAAAATGAAAAAAGCTTCTTGCCTTCCATCATATATTCAGTTGTGACTCTGTACAGTTTGACTTGCTAAGTACAACACAAGCAAAACAAATGAAACAGAGGTGGTAGATTTAATAAGCCCATCTCATTGATGCTAGCATTGATTCTGTTCCGCTTGACCTAGGTTAGCACAGCTTTGCAATTCACAGTATTGGCTTTGTTTTTGTGGCCTGGTGAACAGAATTGTCAAAGCACTATTCACCACAGACACTGTGGATATGCGAGCAATGGCCCAATACAGACATCATTTAGCTACTGATGTTGGATCATGTTTTTAATTGGTCTTTTTTTGCATTTTAGTCCCTTAAAATTCAATCGTCCCGTACTTCATTACGACTGTTTATTTACTGTTGTCGTACTACTATTTCTTTGGTGAGCTCTCTCTGGCTTTTGTCCCATTCTCACATCGTTTACTCTTCTCTTATCTGTCAGTCAGAGTGAGAGGTTCTTGTGAATACAGTGTGATGACACCCAGCAAAACCCGCCTGCTCCCCACCAACTGTGGCCAGCTGCTGGCAAAGATCAACAAACCATCAATAAAACGATCTCCTGAAAGGCACACCGACAGCCACACAGGCCTCATGCTACAGAAACCCGTTTTTCAACTATTCAAATGCCATGTTAGTCCTGTATACTATGTAAATATGTTAGCTTGCAAATAATTGCACCTATACGTCTTCACTGGCATATTGCACCTTAGCGTGTATTAGTAGTGTGTGCTAGCCCTGCAATGCCTGCCTGCATGTCTTTGTAAAGAGTTTACTATTAACATACATGCACACCAAGGGGCCCTGGCTCAGGCATAGCTATAATAAGATTAACCGCTAAGTACTTCTGAAGGAGTCCGTCACATTACAGACACAGATTACTCATTTTCATATGACCTAGAATACTATGGCCTTGAAATAACAAATCTGCTTAACGATGCCACACTTGCATTTTCTAAGAGAATTTAAGAAGCTTCTGAGATTTACTATTTAGTCTATAGGCTTTTATCTAAAGCAACCTACACTAAATTGAGATACATAGCATTAAGGAGCCGGTAGAGGTTAGGCATCTTGCTCAAGGAGGCTTACAGCCGACATGGGGATGTTGAACGCAGTACTTCTGGCTGGGAACCCCCAGTGACTAGACTACGCTGAGCTTGTTTGGAGCAGTCTTTTGGAAAAACCACAGAATGGAAATGAAGCCGTAACGGCTGAAAGAGACAAGGCAGCGCGTGCCCTCGGTCTCCACGTCACATGGTGAGCTGGAAATCCACGGGACAGCTTGTCAAGAAGTGCCCTCGTGGTGTCACACCGGCAGCAGCCTTCCATCGTTCTCCATCACTTTGGGCCTCTATGGTTGTTAACGAAGCAATCAGTCACCCTTGTATAAAATTCAGTGGTTATTGGTCTCTGGAAGGGATTGTGCTTGGTGGTGGTGTTTCATTCTTTCGGACATGCATTCGTAGACACGCTAATCTATTGTCTCAGTCTCCCTGTCGCACAGCGCGGACACACAGTTAAAAGAGGACGAAACCACTTAGTCACTTTTTCAGTGATTGTCTGCTAATATTTATCTGAAACTTTTAAGACAAACTTCAAAAGTCAAGATCCAATAGTACTGCAATTATTTTATAGAGATCTCTATGTAAATCATTGTCTTACTGTTGCCAACTAGTGACACAAAATTAGATTTTGGTGTACCAGTGAATTGCATTCATCAATAAATCCCTATCTGTCACTCACTGATCAACCTCCTCTGCTTTTTTGGCTCCACTTACAAGTTAACATCTTAACATGTCAGATCTAGTTAGTTTCATCACCTTTGACTGTTACCCAACTACACAGAGTTACCATAGATGACAGTAGAAGTGTACTTCTGTGTCTTCCATCAGACGGAAGACTAGCCTGTTGTCGCATAATCAATATATTAATTAGAATCACGTATAGCTATGAAATGCAGTGTGGAGTGACAGCTCCCGGGAGCAAGATGGGCGTGGTTTGGCCAGGCAGGTGTGGCGATAGCGCAGCTGCATCAAATGACTAATCATGTCTGAGAGGAAGTTTCTATGTCCTGACCCCCTCCTCTCCCCACCATTAATAATCTGTTGGGGAACTATGGACTTGAGTCTGTGTTCATTTAAAACATAGCTAGATCACAACTTGTTGCTGTAATTTGCGTCATTAAATAATGTCAAGCAGCATGTATGCTATAAGTACAGTATGAAGATCACATGCTTAAAGCACTTAATGAGATTGCAAATCATAATAGTGTCACATGTCCTATATCTGCCAGTGTCTGTGTTAAAACATTGATTTTTGATCTAACATTTCCAATCTCAGTAGCAAAACATGAATAATGAATTTCAGCATGGCATGAATTTACTTTATCTAGTTGTGTTTATTCTATTTATTTATTTATCCTTTCATCTCCATGGGCGTCCATCTCCTCTTTGACAGGCTTTACTTTCAGACTTAAGAAGGGCCATGTCAGGAGTGGCTAATATCTACATACCAAGTTCAGTATACTAAACCATCAAAATGCTAAGTCTCGAATGAACGTTATTTGAGCTAATACATCCCCAACACTCATGGGCAGAATCCTTGGCGACTTGCTTTCACCATTGAAAGAGACTTGTTCTCACCAGTGGAAAATGTTAAATTTCAGGCGTTACTGTTTCAACTGACTTAAAAAGAGAACAGTTTGATGTGTTGAGGTCTGCCATAAAACTTCTATACATACGCGCGCACGCACGCACACGCACACGCACACACACACACACACACACACACACACACACAGTGTGTGGAATACAAGGAAGACCAGCCAATCACGATGCAGCTTGGCAGAGAATGGAGAGATGAAAAACAGGAGAGGGAGAGAGGACACAGAAGAAGAGAACTGGGATGCGTCTCTGAGCCGGTATGTTGGGAAAGCTCCTTCAGTAACACTATCCTGCCTCCAAGAGGAGCGTGCCGTACATTATTGAGGAGACTTCTAGTGGCACACTAGAACAGGGCCAGGCGACCTTTGGAGCAAACTAAAGAGAACCAAGTGTACTGACGTAATGATATCCACCCAGCTCATACAGCCATATAAAGACCTATTTTATTAGTGTGTGTGTGTGTGTGTGTGTGTGTGTGTGTGTGTGTGTGTGTGTGTGTGTGTGTGTGTGTGTGTGTGTGTGTGTGTGTGTGTGCTCATAAATTGTCTCCTGCAACCGCTTTTAGAATAATTAAACACTTCTCACCTCTCTCTCTATCTGCCCTCTCCCCCTCTCTCTCTGTGTCCTTTCCCCCTCTCTCCCCTCCCTTTATCTCTCCCCCTTATCCCCCTCTCTCTCTCTCTCTCCCTCTCACACACACAAAAACACAAAACTATACAACTATACAAGTGTTCACGCAATAAACCCCAGGGATTCCTCCTCATCCTCGCTATGGCAACCAAACTTTCTAAGAACAACCTTTGGAAGGCCAAACAGCCCAGAGCAACCCCTTTACCCGTTATTAACTTCTTACCTCGGAAAGGAAAAACAACTGTGCCTCTCTGGATCATCAATTCATCAATGAACAATCAGTGCTGTGTACTTATCTGCCACAAGAATAGAAAGAGTCAACTCAAAGCCTTACAAAAGCCACTTGTTTTCACACGTCGATCAAAACATATTCATTAGCTACGGACTGCCAGAGAAAAAAAAAAGTCCTTGTAGTATGGGGTTAATTCTCGATGAGCACAACAAGACGGGTACCTTTTTGACGAGAGAAGCTTGTATTGCCCTCCTGGAAGCCTACTTATAGATGCCCAGATAGCTTGAATACAAAAGCAGTGTCCACCACTCCGTCTTCCAGAAGAGTCCGTCCAACAGGTCACTGTGTTCCTCCACAGGTAGCTTCTGAGAGTCTCGTCAATAATGTACGCACGGCTGGGACGATCTAACACAACAGGTGTAACCAGAGCCAGCCTGACCTCAGACTGTGTGAGGACCTAAGTGAGGCAGCATCTGAGCCTCTCATAGAACGCAGGCCTACTTTGAATCCAGCTGATGAATATTACATAGCTTCTCATTAAAAGAATTTATTCGCTGTGGAAGAAAAACCTTATCTCTCTCTTTTAAGGATTAAAAGTGAGCCAAGCGTTTCTGAATGTTAAAGATATCTATTACGTTTAAGTAAGATATCTTTATGTTCCGTTTTGGGACAAAAACAATGACCTCATCCTTGCCCATCCTTATAATTGTTGTCCCTTTAAACGTGACGTAATGTGATGTTGAAGATGTGATGTTGAAGACGTAATGTTGAAGATGTTTGGAATACACAGTCTGAAACACAACAACTCCCATATCCAAAATGTCCACTACTTCTTAGCCATCAAACGGCTCTGCTTAGGTTCTAAGGTTTAAATGCTAGAAGGCATTCCTGCCACAGAAGAGGTCTTAAAAGAGGGCCCTCTGCCCCCTGTAGGCAAGTTAAATGATAGGCCAATTGTTTGTGTTCACTAGCCTCAGACTCGCAGACTGGGTCAGACATAAAGGAGAAAATAAGGAGTCTGGAGCAGTGGCAGGGCCCACTGCTTCCCTCTGTTGGCCGAATAAAACTGATGTCTACTGGTCTATCAAAATAAACCACCAAAAATATGACTGCAGCTATAAAATCTATAAATTCACTTTTTATGACTTTTTGACTTTTTATAGACTTGTTTTATTTTATAGCTCATTGCAGAGCGCAGTCTACTGTGGTATGTCAATTATAATACGCAAACGTCACTGAGGCCAGAACAATAAAGCAGGCCAACACAACTCTTTCATCACAATCTGAGATCCATGATTCAACCACATTCAAGAATCTTGAATGTGGTTGAATCATGGATGTTTAATGAGAACGGGTTGAATTACTGTGACGTTATTGTCTCGTTCGACTGAACTCCAGTTAAAGACTGCCACCTGGTGGTCAAAATGATTATACACATCAGCCTAGAACTCATCGACTGCCGTTGTGTGTGTTTAGCAGGGCCGTGCAGACATTGTGAGGGGCAGTGGCTCATGCAAAGAAGAGGACAGCATCATACCAGGATACCATAGCAGTGCTATGCTATACATTTCCCTTTCAATTTTGATGTTGGGACTTTCCTGGCGGGCGGTCATTATTGTAAAAACAGCCAGTAAACTTGGCGAATAAACTTATTTTGGTCTCAACAACAATGCACAAAGGTTTTGTTTTTTGGCTTTTTAATTACATATCCTGCTTCAAAACTTAGACTTACATAGCAACATAATTATTAAATGTATTTATAAAATGTCTGAAAAATGACTACAAAACAATTTAAATTACAATATTTTTGTAATCGCTGATGGTTTGCTTGATGAACGTTCGCACCCCTAGTTTACATTAAAGCAAAGTATAGAGAAAAGTACAGCTGTTTTGTTAGGAATTATTATGAATACCACCCAAGAAAAATAACTGAACATGTTTTGTGAAGGACCCCTTTGTCTTTCCTAAATGACTAGGTGGGAAAAATAGTAAATAGATTTGAGCTCATTAATGACCTATCATAAACAGTAACCACCCCTCATCTCCTTCCCCATCTCTCAGCTGCTCACGTGTGTGAGGCTGGTTAACATGGAGAGTGCAGAGATTGGTAGCTAGGTCACAGTAAGTCTACCCCTCACCTCATGAAATTAATCTAGGTTTATCCCCTGCTGGCAGAGAGGTGTCAAATACAAGCAGATTCACGGGACTAGAAGTAATTAACGATAAATTACACTGAGCACGTGCATGTGTGTGTGTGTGTTCAGGTTTAACACAAATAGGCACCTTGCAAAAGCACCATGACTTACCTGATAGTTGTAATTGGTGTCCACCATGTACTGTTGATGAGACATCCATTGTGTTCCTGGCGGAAACTCAAGATTCTGCTCATAACCTAGAAAAAAAGAAGGAAAAAAGTGATTTCTCAGCGATACCATTACGTTTATCATCAGGTTAATTAGTTAGTTAGCTGCCACTAAGTAACTAACTGGACTTAACACAACAGGAAAGAAAGAACACGACATGTGTGCATAATGTATTTTCATGCAGTTGTAAAGAGCGGTTTACAATTTTGCCATAGAACCCCAATTCCCACTGAAGTTCCACAGATATGCACATGCTCCTGTGATAATACACACAATCAGCTACTAAGCAATGTAGTGTATTATAAAAGGTAAAGCAGCATATTAATTAGAAATAGGATTACAATTTAACACACCTAGTATACCTCTTCAGATGAAAATAATAATCAAAAGTAAAAATAGATTAAAAAAAGTAACAAAAGATCAACCAAATCAAAATGTGGTATACAATACAATACAATATATTCACATACTATTCTAATATTGATATAATATAGAACTGAATATATATATACTGAATACTCGTTATCCACATTGGAGATTGGGTATAATTTGGTATAAATTATTTTTAATATTACTCAGCTAATGTCATGCAAACAAGCTGCAGTGCAGGGTTGTTTCATGGATTCCTATGATTCCATTCTCCTCTTACCTTTCATGGCAAGCACCCTGTGGCAGAAGTCCTTGAAGTGTATCCTCCCGTTAGACTGGGGATCCAACTGCTTGGCCAACGTCTTCACCTGGAGACAGAGACAGAGACAGAGAGGGGGAGAGAGACAGAGACAGAGACAGAGAGGGGGAGAGAGACAGAGACAGAGAGGGGGAGAGAGACAGGGACATAGAGGGGGAGAGAGACAGAGACAGAGAGGGGGAGAGAGACAGGGACAGAGAGGGGGGGAGATCCAGTACAGACACAAACGTTATGGCACACATTCAAAAGACCGGCTTTTGACCGGTCTTACCAGCCCATGAGGAGATGGGGACAGGAGGAGAGGAGTGATAAAAATAATTCTGAAACAACTCATGAAGGGCAGCAATTTAACAAAGGAGAAGCATATCAGCTCGTATAGGACAGTGAATTAAACGGTGAATTGACTGTACTGTATCAGGGTGGGAACTGACAGAGCTGTGAAAGTGGACTGTGAAGTTTTATATGTGGTCATACATAGATAGTGTGTGTGTGTGTGTGTGTGTGTGTGTGCGTGTGTGTGTGTGACAGTGACAGTGACATAAATTCAGTTAGATGGTGAAAAGCTTTTTTATTTTATTTGTATAAATTGCAGTAATGTATTCATATGGTTTCAGAAAGACAGATTCAACCTCTGCTTCAACACCCTTTATCTTTAGCCTGTTAGTCCCCAAGGAGCCAATAAGAGCGTTCCTGTTGATGAACAAGAGAGCACTAGGGAGCCAACCATCAGCATTGTTCCATATACTGGACGTGGAGACAGGAAGGCACTAGGGATGTGTGAAGTGTAATGCACAGGTTAACAACATCCAGAACTGACTAAACTCAATATGACCAATAATACTCTATAACAGAGCTGAACAGTAAGATACAATATACATACACAATTGCCATTAGTTAGTCGCAACCTGCAATCCCGGTTCAACAAGGTCAAGTAAATAAAACATAGCAAGCAAGAGACATCTATATTGTTCTATTTGGCTCAATAGCTATACTTTTAAATTATTACTAGTTTAACCATTGTGGTATCAGGGTGCCTTGTTAGTTGCAAAAAGTTTACATTATATCGGATGATTTGTCCTAAAATGCTCACTGACAGTAAACATTCACCACCATGCCCCATGCTTTGGCAGGAACTAATCAGAAGATTGTTTTAATGGTTTCTTGAACCAATCAATGAAAGTGATTATATGTGTAAAACATTACACCGTGACAACAATCCCCTACGCCTTCTTCTTGCAGTTTCTGTTCTACCAAACGACTTGGAGGAAACATGTACTACTTTAAGTACTGGACCACCATAGGACAGACTCTCAAGTAACCTCTTAGCTAAACAACAAACCCTTTTTAGAAATCAAACAACAACAACAAACAAATAAATTGGCCAAAATATCCTCGCGATTGCTGTGCTGTAAACAACGTCAACTTTGTATACATTTAGCTACGAACGGACATGTGACTGAGCATCCTCAGAACACGTGTTGTGTATTTGGACCTCACCTCCGCTCCTTCAGCGAACCGCGAGCCGAGCTCAACGAAGTCCTCCACCCGGACCCAGCCGGCACCGGCCTCGTCACACACGTCGAACACTTCCCGGAGTCTCCTTAAAACTATCGCCAGGTGCTCCGGGTCGGGAACAGTGTTGTCGTCCATCTTTCGCGTTGCGTTTGAATCCCCTTGGCCTACCTGAGGATAACGTGAAACAGAAACGAGAACGCCATGACGCCTGACGGCGACAGTGATGCGTGTGACATGGCGCGTGCGGGATAAAGTTAGTGATGCTCGCGCCGCCGGGTCGCAGGGACGGGCCGACGCGTGGACCTCGAGTAGAAACACTTGGGACACATCGCACTGTCAGACGTGTTTAAAACACGAGCGCTTCACCCACCGTGTGTGCGTTAGTGCGGCTGGAATACGCTGTATTGTAGGATAAATAATATTAAATCATACACCTAATATTGTATGGCCATGGGGCATGCGTGTCACTCACGTAGTGTGGTTCACATCCACTAGTCGCCGCTGTTGCTTCGTTTTAGAAGACCACGGGAGCAACTAGAGACACCGACTTTGTGGAATGAATTGATGGCATATGTTAACTAATGACATGAATTCCAACCTGAGTTTTGTTCGTAACCATAATGTAAAAAGTGCAGTCATTATGTTTATGACATGTCGGGATAGGATAAGTAACACATTAATATGTTCACCTAATTATATGTTCACCTTATCTCGACGGTCATTGGGATTGGTATTAATTATTTTGTTAACATAGATGAAAATGATCCTATATTCAGCTGGTATTAAAAACTACAGATAGCTTAACGGTTGTAATATGTTATAATAACTCTTCTCCCCTTGCTTGTTTGTTTATTTTGTACACATACCTATACCTTAGTCCAACTCCAACATGGTGTTAGGCCGTCTACTGCCACTAGGGGGCAGCAGTGAGTCTCCAGCTCCTCCCCGATGACATCATGCCATTTCACACACCTGTGGCTCATTCACCCAATCAAGGAGAGTATTTAAAACCCAGCTTGTCAGGTTGTCATTTGCCAGATCGTATTTGTATACTCTGACGCTACTCTCTCTGTTTACCTGCTTGTTAGATTACCTCGCCTGTTGCCGATCTCCTGCCTGCCTGACTACCCCGCCTGTTGCTGATCTCCTGCCTGCCTGACTACCCCGCCGGTTTACGATCTCCTGCCTGTCTGACTACCACGCATGTTGTCGATCTCCTGCCTGTCTACCGGTCCCGCCCGGTTTACTGTTATCCCTGTGTTTATTCTCGAGTAAACCTTTTACGTTACCTACGTCTCTGTGGTCTGTCGTCTGCTATTGGGTCCTGTATCAACACGATCGTAACAGTACGTTCTGGCCAATATGGACCCAGCAGACCCGGACTCGGAGCCTGCCGTGCTCCGGAGAGTGATTGCCAGCCAGGGTGTATTCCTTGGACAACACGAGCAAAGCCTCCGGAGCTTGGCGGAGAGCAACCAGGCTATGAGTCACCAGATCACCCAGCTAACCAGCCAGGTGACCCTGCTTACTGCTCACCTCATTCTGCCAGTCCCGGCAGCCCAGCACGTCTCGCCGGTCTTCCCAGCTCCATCTTCGTTACC
>OOFB01006762.1:0-14127 GCA_900323305.1 Trachyrincus murrayi | reverse complement strand
GAGATAGAGAGAGAGAGAGCGAGAGACAGAGAGACAGAGAGACAGAGAGACAGAGAGAGAGAGAGAGAGAGACAGAGAGACAGAGAGAGAGAGAGAGAGACAGAGAGAGAGAGAGAGAGAGACAGAGAGACAGAGAGAGAGCGAGAGAAAGCGAGAGAGAGAGAGAGAGAGAACACCATTTCATGTCATAACATGTGACGCACATCTACATTTTATACATTTAATAACTTGTAGTGTTCACACACACACACACACACACACGCACACACAGACACGCAAAAGCACAAATCAAAGACACAAGGCCACAGATGGTCACAGCCGAGGGGTTGTTTCTACCGCATGAGCACACACTTGTGGTTAACCCTAATATGCAAACGTGCACAACGTCCCTACAAGGGGAACATGGCGAGGACCACAGAACCAGAGAAGCACAGGGTGGGTGAGGGGCAGATCCAGCCCTTCAGACTTGTGCTTGGTAATACTGTCTGTTAAGACACAAAGCATTATGGGTACTGTACGAGGGGTGGAAGTTCACAGAGGAAATAGATCATAGGTGCATTCCAAACATTCAAACCAAATTATGAATTACCCCGAAAACATATTTGTCCATTTTACATGAAGGCCAGAAGAAGACAACGAGTCACTTCCTCTATAGATTCATTCTTTGCCTTTTTGTGATGTCTGAGAGGTGAGAGGTCACAGAACAAGTAGATACAATGTGTGTTCAAGTAATTTAGATAATAAAAAATTACTTCTCACCCTATCACCCTCAGCCTACACCTTTGATTCCCTGACTCATTGAGACTTGTCCAGTCTAGCTTATGCCTTCAGAGAATAACACTTATTTGCTATGCATCTCATGTCTTGTTGTCTTGTAATTCTACTGACTTACTTCATACCGACAAATGTGTGTATTCATTGTCCCTTGTGTGTTTCCCCCCTGTCTGTCTGTCTGTCTGTCTGTCTCTTTTCTGTTTGCGTCTTTTCTCTTTTCTGTTTGCGTCTTTGTCTTCAGACTTTCAACGAGTTTGAGATTGAGCAGCACCAGGAGTGTGCCTACGACCACCTGGAGGCCTTCGACGGTGACACGGACACGGCGGCCATCTTGGGTCGGCTGTGCGGCAGCAAGATCCCCGAGGTGCTGGTCTCCACGGGCAACAAGATGTACCTGCGCTTCATCTCCGACGCCTCGGTGCAGAGGAAGGGCTTTCAGGCCGTGCATTCCACCGGTACGGCGTCTCCGTCTGCCAGGACATACGAGAGTGTGAAGTAGTGTGTAGCATTGTGTGGGCATGTGAAATGTGTGTGTATGTCTTTCTGTGTGTGACTTTTTTTTTGTTGCTGAGGGCATTGCACTTGTTCATCAGGCAGTAGTGCTATCTGTTTAGAGCTGTGTCGCCCTCTAGTGGTGTTCTGTAGCATGTACACCATGTGCACCGATGTTCATCAATTAGGCAAAATAACAAAGTTACTATTTAGTCATCAAGCAGACTCCAGTACATCTAGATACATCCATTATTACATTGATAAGCGATACGGGTTAGGTATACAGGCAGGCAACCGTTCCAAACAAATGACACAGTACAGTTATAATGAAATGATCATCTCTTTCTGTGCGTCTGCAGAATGCGGGGGTCGTCTGAAAGCAGAGTCCCGTCAGAAGAACCTCTTCTCCCACTCCCAGTTTGGGGACAACAACTACCCGGGACACACCGACTGTGAGTGGCTGCTGACGGCCGAGGCAGGCTACGCCGTGGAGCTCACCTTCATCACCTTCGAGGTGGAGGAAGAGGCAGACTGCGGCTACGACTACATCGAGCTGTACGACGGCTATGGCGCTAACTCACACCGCCTCGGCCGCTTCTGCGGTTCTGGGGTAAGACAGTGATTACTATGCTGTTATCCTGTTTTATATAGTTATTCATACATCATTTACTATTTAGTTATACTATTAGACTACTATTTACTTGCTTAGTTATTCATAATATTAAACTAGACTATTATTTACTATTTAGTTATTTAGCAGAAGCTTTTATCCAAAGTGACTTAAAGTTATTTGTGTAGCTACGAGGAGAGAATTAAGGAGCAGGTAGGGGTCAAGGTAGATAGGTTGCAGACATTGGGCATCAAACCCAGTTCCTTTAGGAGTTGAACACCCTAGCCACTACCCTAGCCTACCCCAGTATGAATGTTTGCTAACATTAACATTAGGGCCTAACACTGTGTACATTTTTGGCAGAGACAATCATTTTCGTTAATGTCACCTCTTACAGCCCCGGGAAGAGATCTACACGCCGGGGGACGTGGTGCTGATCCGTTTCCATAGCGACGACACCATCAGCAAAAAGGGCTTCCACATCCGCTACACGAGCACCAAGTTCCAGGAAAGCCTTCATGCCAGGAAGTGACCTCAGAGCGAGCCTCCCCTTGACCTCTTGACCTCCGTAACCTTGAAATGACCTTCGCCGTGGCAACCATCGGAAAAAAAAACAAGCACAGTCTGGCGCATCAGACGTCACTCGCGAAGACAAGAGTTCCTGGACGCCTGCTGCCACACGTCACAGGGAAGAGGGCTTGTGTGTTGTCAAGCTCTGTTTCAGTGGCGCCAGTGGTCCCCTGGAGGGGGAGAGGTGACGGGTGACGGGTGATGAACTCTGTGGACTGTGGGACTGAACACACCAGCATGAATAATGTCCACAGCTCACTCAATAGCACCGCAACACAGAGGAGTACAAAGGGGATCCGGAAATATTTAATCAAACCCATGCACGTGTGAACTTAAGGTGCACACACGCATACGTGCACACACACACACACACACACACACACGCACGCACGCACACATTAACATCAACACACTCGACAGTGATTGTTATGCACCTCTTGCTTTGATGAACAGGTGCAGCGTCAGCTCCTGATTGGCTGAGGCTCTGGAGGCGGGGTTATGGATCTAACACGGAGGCCTAATTGTAGACCCACTGTGGCAGCCCTGAAGACACACGAGTGTTGAAGACTGTGGTCTATACAACTTACTGTGACCACACATACAGAGTGACTTATAGAGAGACATGTTCATTGCCTTTAAGGCCTGGGGAACTGGCCTGAACTGTCCAGCTCACAATGGCTGCAACTGATTTTATTTTATGTCTTATTCTAAATCTTGTAATGGTTGTGTTCTGCTGTATGTGTGTAAAAAAAAAGAGAAGAAAAAGCACTACAAAGCCGTATTCCTATTCTGCCCATTGCCTAAACTGTATACAGACAACCATCTATGAATGGATGAATTTAACAAAAAAATGTCAACGGAGAATTAAAATGACCTTAGATGTTAATACTGAGCCTTGCATTACTGTATATTGTATGTTCTTGTTGTTTTAAGTTTGCACCATGTTTTTTTTATTTGCTAATGTAACATGAAATTATAAACTGTATCCCTTGTGTTAAAATGTCGTAACGGACGGTGTGTCTACCAAAACAATCCATGTTTACCCTGAAATGAAAACGTATGGTCCAAATATGTTTCAACTGATGACTTGAGGGACAGTTTCATCCTTATGACTGTCTTTTGAAAGAGGAGAGGGGAGAATCCAATGGTGCTAAAAAATATACATGAATAAGATGTGTTTTTTGTATGGATTGAACCACAAAGCAAATGATTAAAAACGACGAGAGAGCGTGTAAATAGCGTGCCTAAATCAACACACTGGCCCATGATAATGCCTTAGCATCAAATGTCTTGGCCTCGCACAGACCTCTGAACGCCAGCGGATTGTTGTGGCGTTCCAGTTTGTGAACAACTTGAATGAGTTTACTTGTTAAATGAAATACTGTGGGAGCTCGACTGTCTGTGACGTTTGTGTGTGTGACAAAACTAATGGTTTGGCTTTTCTGGACACATGCGCGCACACACACACACACACGCTTATTACAAGCTAAATCGCATAAACATCAATGGTTAATACCAGAACGATACATGCACTGCACACATTCTATTATTGTTGCTGTGTTGTGCTGTCAAGCTCCAGGTGACCCGTCCTTACTGTAGTCTCACCACTCCACTGAGATGACCCCTGTCCTAACTGTAGTCTACTTAAGTCCCATCACTCCACTGAGATGATCCCTGTCCTAACTGTAGTCTACTGAAGTCCCATCACTCCACTGTCTGTAGTGTCATGCCATGGAAATGACCTCCTCTGTATCAGTCAATTAAAATACACACAGGTCAAAGAGTACATAAAAACTAAAAGAAAACATAAAGACTATGTGATGTTTTGCATATTTATGTGAATTATTTTGGATTGTGAGCGTGAACTTAAATGTGAATGTGTTTCATGGTAACGGCAACATGGTGCTGAATTGATTTCACGTTTTAGTTACCATGGACTAGACTAGAGCAACCAATGTAAGAACAAAACATCTGCTACGTCCTTTCTGTTTGACATGAAATCACTCTATCCCTGACCATTTAGCCTGCAGTTCTGCCAGAGCCCACATGTGGGCTCCAAACACAGAGACATTGATTACCACGCGTTCTTTTTGTTCGAAACCTTGCAATGAAGATACACAAGGATGGAATCAAAAGATTATGAGACCAGCACCATAAAGCTAAAAACCCAACTAATACAAACATACAAAAAAGCCGTGACATTATTCTACAGACAATTCAACACTGCCTTGCCATTGTAATGAGCTGGTTGGAGGGTGACATCATCACATATTTTTCAATGCAATGTTTGTGTTCTTTTAGTTCCAAAAGCCAAATGTCACGTAGCTCGAAAAACAAGCAAAATAGAGAAATCTACTAAATCTGTGAAAATCACACAGCAAATGGATGGTGGGAAGGTAGAGGTAAGGTAAGTGGGGGGGAGGGTGAATCAATGCTTTAGGCTTTGTAAACATAATTCTAATTAATTATGAAGCTCATAATTCAGAAATAAAGCTAAAACATTGTAATGTATGAGGTGTGGTAAAGTATGACCCATTTCGTCCAATAACATAATTTTGGTCACATAGCATCTTTAATACCACCATTATAATAATTAGAATATCAAAAAGTATTGATTATACATACATCATTTGCATTGCGGTACACAAATCTGTTGTGATTTATGTTTTTAATCTCTTCCATTCTTTGTTTTCAGGAGTATTCTTTATTGTTTTCACATTGTGCTGATACATTAAAACCATCCTGAAAATGTGATTCTGTTTCATGAAGGAAAACATTTAATTGGACATGTATTGTTAAGTAATATAAAAAGTTTTGATGTTTCCAAATGTAACTTGAATCCTATAATCTACTACTTTCCAATACCAATAATTAGGAACTTCAATATAAGCCAAACTTAAAATCCATGTCACCAAATTCATAGTACTTAGTGTAGGGTTTTCCTCACCGACAGGTGTCTTGCAATGCGGGTACAAAATGTCATGATGTTCTGTTATATTTCTTCTTGTTCTTCTCTTTATTTTTTTGCAGTTAAGTTCATGAAGCTGTGGGAACAGTCACTGGATGCCATGCCTGTCTTCGTAACAGTCATAGTAAATGGATTCTCGGGAGTCCAGAGGTGTGTGTGTGTGTGTGTGTGTGTGTGTGTGTGTCAATAAACAGGGGAAGTGGTGGGGCACTCCACTTTTCAACTTCCCTTGCCTCTCGCTCTCTCTCTCTCGCTCTCTCTCTCTCTCCTCCATCACCTCTACCCAATGTCCCTCGCCCCGAGCTGTGTCGGTCAGACACTGGTGATGGAGGCCAGACAGTTGGAGGGTTTCTGGAGCTTCTCTGGCTGAGTGCTGGGGGGTTCTGGGATGGCCCGGAAGCTGAAGGGCAGGCCGATGCCGGCGGTGCCGACGTGACCGGGACTCAGCGCCGGGTTCTGTCTTCTGTTGCTCTCCACGATGCTGGACGTGTTAGAGGCTAGGCTCTCCCGCGTCCTGCCCCAACGACACAAGACAGGAGATGTCAGCGTTGGTCATTGTAGGTTTACTATTCAGGATTTGCTATTTAGTCATTTAGCAGCAGTGGGGCACGGCAACTAAGTACATTTACTTGAGTATTTCTATTTTCTGCTACCTTATACTCGTACTCCATTACATCTCAGAGGCAAATATTGTACTTTTTACTCCACTACATTTATCTGACAGCTTTAGTTACTATTACTTCAGATGAACAATACAAAATATAATCAATAAATAAATAAATGATATTATTATATCAATAAGGATTTATTGGTCCCCAGGAGGAAATTCACAAGCTACCTAGCAGTATGTAACGTAATATATAAAATATATATAAATACATTAAATGAGCTCCACCTTTACCAGCTGCAACATTAAAGCACATTAACGCATAATAATAAATATATATATTATATAATATATATTATATATATATATTATATATTATATTATTATATATTATATTATATATACATAATATATATAAATAATATATTTATATTATATATATATATATATATATATAATAAATATAATCCAATAATATCATTCTGAAATGGGCCATTCTGCATAATGAGTACCTTTACTTTTGGTACTTTAAGTATATTTTGATGCTAATACTTTTGTACTTTCACTTAAGTAACATTTTCAATGCAGGACTTTTACTTGTAACAGAGTATTTCTACAGTGTGGTATTGCTACTTTTACTTAAGTAAAAGATCAGAGTACTTCTTCCACCACTGTTTAGCAGACACCTTTATCAAAAGCCACTCACAGTGTATTCAGATGCATGTCATTAAGCGGCAGGTTGGGGGTTAAGGCATATTGCTAAAGAGCACCTGAAGGTAGGGTGTGGACATTGGGGATCGAACCCAGTACCTCTCAGCTGGGGGTTGAACACCCTAGCCACTACATGATCCTGGGTTTATATTCAGAAAACATGATAGAAAAATACATCTACTGGTGTTTACTAACCGGTAAACACATGACCCAAACATGTTGTTTGGGTCATGACATGCTACAGTTTCCCTATACATACATACACTCATTCAGAAACATTCTTAATCACGACTTTATATCACTGCATAAGTGCAAAAATGCAATGTGTGTGCAATGTATATGCAATGTATATGCGTTGTAATGCATATTGGATTGGGAAATACTCATTGGCTAAAAACAATGACAAGCTTTACCTTGAGAGATTGCTTTGTGATACCATATTGTTTTCATCTTAACCATCTTAAAATAAAATCTGGCTCAATGAGCCTACAGTTTGGGCCTTGCTGCCTTGAATGGTAACTGGACTGCATTTAAAAAGCGCTTCTCTAACCACTGTGGCCACTCAAAGCACACTTTACATCTCTAAGCCTCGCATTGCACACACACACACACACACACACACACATACACAGACACAAACTTTAGCCAGGAGGAGCAGAGCATCGAAACAAGCGCCCCTCCAGACACCTGCCCCTCCTTCAGAGAGGGGGGCAGAATGATTCAAACTAAGAAAAAGGCCACAATGGAAGGCATTGAAAGTAAAAGTATAGGCCTCTGCCTCAAATGGTTAGTTCTGTTTAAACCAAATTCATATGCAGAGGTAGTATCAAATCAATACAGTTGAGCACATTTGCCCCGATGAGTGCGACAACCATTTACTTCACATTTGTACTGGAAAATCCCCCAAAAATAAATAAACCTAATCATACAATCGCCGTTAACTTCGCCATGTGTCCGCTATTCGCTATTGAATGATGAATGAATGAATGAATTTATTTTATGAAGAAATGTAAAAAGGACGATTTCTTCATGCAATACATTAACGCATCTATCAACGTGTTGATGTCGAGTGTGATGTTGACGTATTTATATCCTTTGATGTCTTTTTGCCGTACATTTATAATGGAAACATCAGGCGGCCTAGCTATCATCAAGCTAACAGGAACAGTAACGCGGTCACTATGGTTTCCGGACGGTGGTGGTGCAGGGACCTACCTGGGCGAGTTGAAGCCGCTGTCCACGGTCACGCTGCTGCTGTCCATGCTGTCCAGGCGGGCGGAGTGTGCCGACTTCTGCCCGCTGCCGTTCTCCGTCTCCTTGGGACTCAGCAGGGTCAGGTTGGTCTCCAACTTACGCTGCAGATCGTGCTCTTTCTCCCGTTCCAGGAGCCACTGCATGGTCCCCTCCCCAACACCGCCACCGCCACCACCACCACCACAACCACCACCACCTCCGCTCCCTCCACCAACACCACCACAATCCCCATGGTCTGTACTCTCCTCGGCGGTCGCCGACTCCTTGTGCGAGTCTTCGTCCGCCTCTTCGTCGTCCTCGTCGTCCTCGTCGTCCGAGACGTTATAGTAGTCGAAGGAGGCGGAGGCGCCACTGGGCTCCATGCAGCCCTGCAGGGCCGCCGGCGAGGCAGAGGAAGTGGCTGAATTTGAAGGCTGCTGGGGCTCAGGATTGTCGAGGGCCTCTGTTGATTTGGCGTGCGAGGCTTTCCGCAAGGTGCCAGACTTGGAGTAGCTGCTGTCCGCGTAGCCCGCAGACAAGGCGTTGTTGTGTGGGGGCTTGAACAAAGTGTCCTTGCTGAAGATCTCCTTTCTCTTGAGGGACGCGCCGGCCGAGCCGCCCCCGCCGGGGTCCACGTTGTGTTGGTGGGGCGTGAGGCGGGCGCTCTGCAGGAGCTCCGGCGTCTGGCTGGGGGTCAGTCTGACGGAGCCGCCCGGGCCCTTGGCCGCCGCCAGCTCCTCTTTGTACTCCATGGCGTGTGGAGAGGTAAGGTGAGGTGTCTGGCGGTCGGCCGGAGAGCCCTTGTGGAGTCCCCCTGATGAGGTTAGTGTGTCATATTCTGATTTTGCCTGAGGCGAAGGGGCAGTAAGGATTGTTTCGTTGGACGTATTGCACTGGAAGTAGTCATCCGTCGAGGGCTTGGGAGAAAGGCCCATGAGCTCATTGTACGTGGGCAGGCTGTCTCTGCTTTTGTTCCTCTCCACCGTGTTCCGGTGACTCCTCGACTCGTCCAAACTTCCTTTCCCCAAATCAGGCACATTAAAATCAGAGTGGAACTTAGCAGCAGAGAACATGATCCTTGAGAAGTGTGAGGACTTCTGGGACGCCCGCAGCGTTCCGTCGTCTGTAAAGTAATGACTGCGCTCCTCCAGGCTGTTGTCAAAGTTCTCGGGCGTGCCCAGCGACGGGCCCAGCAACGGGCCCAGCGACGGGCCTTTCAGCGAGTTGTCCATGGAGCGAGAGCGCTCCTTGGCCTGGTCCGACCGCTCGTGACGCGACTTCCGGTCCTGATTGTGACTGTGGCTCCGCTGCACCTTGGTCTCCTTCGAGGTCCCTCGCGAGGGCTCGGGGAAAGGCATCTCCGTCCTCCTCTTGGCCAGCTCCCCGGACACGTCCCATTCGGGGGTGACGGGGCAGGACGACTCGGTGATGTTGGGGTTGCTGTGCACCAGGTACGTGGCCCCGCCGCCCCCCCGCGTGCGTTCCAGGGTGTACATGGCTTCCCTGGGCGAGCGCACCAGGGAGTGGCTGAAAAAGCGGTAGTCCCTCTCCATGAAGACCAGGTCCCAGTTGGAGCCATCCGACGGGTCCCCCCTGCAGGTCCGGGGTTTACTGTGCGAGCGTGACTTCCCGTGCGGCAGCCTCCTGTGGCCCCGCCCCCTCCTGCTGCGTGCGTTGTGGTGAACCGACGTCTTGTTCTTGTGGGCCCGCTCCTCCTCCAGCCGCTTCATCACAGCCGTGTGCCTCGCCACGTTCTCCACCGTCAGGTCCGGGTTTATGCGACGGATGATCTCCATCTCGATGTCCCGGGGGATCGGGGTGGCGGGCACGTCCTCGTCGCGAAGAGGCCACTCCTCCGGCGGGAACTGGGCGGAGAAGGTGGCCAGCTGCCTCAACTTGTCCTTCTTGAAGCTCAGGCGGAAGAGCCTCAGTCCGAATCTCTTGGACTGCTTCTCCACGCCGCCGCCGCCGCCGCCGCCCTCCTTCTTCTTGGTCAGCGTGTCCGCCTTGAAGGGGAACGCCGTGATGCTCTTACTCTTCTCCGCGACTTCCGGAGGCGCCGGCTGGGCGGGAGGCGGGGGAGGCGGAGGGTGGGGGTACGACGGGGGCTCTCCGCCGTGCTCCTTGGCGGACGGGTTGGGCGCGGGCTCTCCGCCCGCGTTACGGTCCTTGGGGGGCTTGGCGGCATAGAGGTCGGCCCGGTGTTCCTTCAGGGACTTGCTCGGGAGCGCCGAGGAGGAGTGGCCTCTGGATGTGTCTTCGCAGGGGGGATTGTAGGCGTCGCTGTGGTTCTTGCGGACGGGCCGCTCCCTCAGGCACCCCGGTGTCGAAGGTGTGGCGCTGCCGGACTGAGGAGGGGTGCACTGCTGGGGCTGCTGCTGCTGCTGCTGCTGACGGTCAGTGAGCCGGTCGTCCAGGTGGTACCACTTGTTGTTGGTCCTGATGAGAGAAGGAGTGATGTAGTAGGTCTGGGGAGTGACGATGAAGTAGCCCTCTGGCGTGGGGTAGATCTTCCTCTCCCTCACCAGCATGTTGAGCGTGTGTCGCACGACCTCGGAGCTGGGGGTAGGAACACCTAAGTGAACCACAGGGTCAGACAGTTACTGGAGACGTTGGATGATGATGTAATAAGATATCAGGCAATACAAATAAATAGATATACATGTATGTATTGTAATATATGTATTTGATATTATCAATACAGATTGTATGACAATAATACATTTTAAAAGATAAGAAAAGTTTCATAACAATCCTGATACTAATTCTACATTATTCAAAACAAATTGTAAATGGCTGAACAGGAGAAGAAAATGCATTTTGCGATGGTTGAAGGAAAACAAGAAAGCAAGACAGAACTTTTTGACGGAGAAACAAAACAAACAGTAAATGATTGTTCTACTTCAGACTCTTTCTATTGTTGATACGTAGACAATATGCCTGTCTCACCTCTCCCCTCGCCACTCCTACTTTAACACGCATGGAACCTGGTAATGCTGAGGAATACTTTACTCCACACCAAACGCACGACAGCAGTATGTGTTTCATTTGAATTATTCGTACACACTTCAAACATATTTAAATGTTGAAGAAGTACACCTCCCCCCCCCGTTATTCAATCTAGCCGACAACTGTTTAAAAAGTCCTTTCTGCATGTGAAACAGGAGGCAACCCCTAACACAAAACCCACTAATGCAATACATTTAGCTGACTCAGATATCTTAAAAGCCCATCAGTCAAATTGCAGCTTTTAAAGAAATAGGCCTTGAGGTTGCACTATCATTACATCAGCTCAATGATGTCATTCTTTTTAATCAGAAATGGATTGTAGTGTAGTACCAGTAAGAGCCAACGCTCCAAGAGGGTCCACCTGAAGCAACAATTGCATATACACTCTAGATGTTGCACAGTAGCCCTAAAAGCACACACTGTGATAGCACTAAATCTCATATATTATCATTGATATTTTCATGTGAAAAATACAGTGATTTCATTACAAAGATGAGGCTAAATAAGCTTCAAGTAAGCAGAGAAAGGATAATTAATTGGTTGCCACAACCAGCCTCAACATCATATCAACCTTCATGTCCTCCTCTCAACACAGATAAATCCACACAGCTAAATGCACACATTTCAGTTCCAGGTAAAATACCCCTTCGGTCAAGGTGTTACAGAGTTAGTTGCCAGAACAATGTGACTGGAGTGGGCTACGTGTGAAATACAATAGTCTGATAGGTTAGCTCTACTATGGATAAAAAGCTATTGCTGTCTCAACACCAACCTAGCATCTGCCTTCATATGTATTCATATTATATTATTCATGACATGTTCTTAGCGGGCAGTTAATTGTCAAGATGATTTAGAGAAATCATGAATGTGAAAAGTGTGCTAACCTAGTCATACCCAGTTTATTTAGACACCGACAGACAATGTCTGTGGTCTGTGCCAGAGAATATTATTTGAGCGCTCCAACCTCTTCAGCTGGTAATCTTTTGTCCGACCTGGCAACGGTAACTAAGAGGGACGTGAACGTCTGAATCGTTGTTGTGCAACTTGAATACATTCAAAGTCTTTTCTCAAGACTGTCAAATGGATAGTTAGCCGGGATAGACCCAGCGATCCCCAATGTCTGCAGATTACCTGTAGCCCATTAGCTGCAAGATGACATTTATCTTAATATGCAGGAAATGGAGCCATTCAAAACACTCCAGATGCAATAGTGGTAATAGTATTTTGCCTTGTGTTACATGGATGTTGCACTTTTTTTAAAAGCCTAATTCAAACGTGCTCTATTGGCACTCCATGGACCTTATTCACCTAGCAGCCATCTTGGTTCTACATGCTAGCTGGGTGGGGTGAACTTATTCACCTAGCGGCCATCTTGGTTGTAAACACTAGCTGGGCGGAGCAAACATATTCTAAACACTAGCTGGGTGGGGCAAACTTATTCCCCTAGCGGCCATCTTGGTTTCATCTTGGTTCTAAACACTAGCTGGGTGGGGCAAACTTATTCCCCTAGCGGCCATCTTGGTTCCATCTTGATTCTAAATGCTAGCTGGGACACCCAGCTAGCGTTTAGAATCAAGATGGAACCTAGGGGAACAAGGCCCATTGCTGGTGGGACTGACCACCACCATGTAGGACCACCACCATGTTGATGGGTGAGCGGTAACTGAGAGTGAGTTTACCTGGGAAGCTAGAGGTGAGATGTTCCTCCAAGGCCTCCCGGGTGACGGGCTTGTGGGCTGAGTTCATGGAGGAGACGGCCAGACACAAGATCTCCCCCAGTGGGATGAACTGCGACTGGCTGACCGGTGACATGTTGATTGGAGACACATCACCTACACATGCGGAGACAAAAAACATGATTAAACAAGACTGTAACTTGGGTGGTGGTAGTAAGGACTGTATTCCAGTATATTGCAGTCTTAGTGTGGCATATTAGTAGTATATTTCAGTATGCAGTAAGAGCATACATTGTACAGCAAGTACAAAGAATATTAGGTTGCATTCATAAGGACATGTTACTAAATTTTGTAGTTGAACTGATACAGCAGATTTTATACAACAAGACGTAACTTCACTTTTTCTTACAAACTTGAAACTTAAAAGCAAAAATGAAAAAAAATCAACATTTCTTCATAGTATTGAATCATGAACTATTTTAACCGCCGTGTGCAAGTGTGAACAGGGAGAAGCCTGTATTGAGGTTTAAAAATAGGTTTACCTAACTACCTATCCTGTACCGACGTTCGATGAAACACTTCTTCTAACACCATGCATTCGCAACGCACAACACAATGCATCCGTTAGATGCAGAGCCCTTGCCAACTGAGATTACATCATCGGCATCACTAGCATCTCCTGCTACGTTTAACAAACTGACACAAATGAACGGTTTCAGAAACTTTGAAGAGCGCTTCCTTTTTACAACTCAGTCAGGGCTTCAACGTTGCCATGGTGACCCCATACACTCACTACACATGCAGTGGAGCTTTGTTGAAGGACTATATGGATTACGACATCGGGCTAGGTAGCATCTGGGATGTATCTTACATGGTGTAAAGGCCCCATAACCACACCAACACCATGTGATTTTCGAATTACCGAATGATTTTCACTACTATGCATGCATTACTACACACATGGTATTACTGATACTGCGGTTTTAGTTTTAGAATGATATGTAATGTCATGTTATAATTCATGCTTTTTAATAAATATATTAGTAAACGTTGCCTTTCATTACAGCCAAAAGTATTGTCACATGACTGATTGTGGAGTGTAGTGGGCCAAAGCAACATACAGATTAAGGATATTTGATTCAGCAAATGTCACCAAGTACTACAATCGAGCGTAGTATACAGCTTCATTCATTCATTCCAAAGGTCTTCCCTACACTCATGTTAAAATAAATATGTATAGAAATACAACTAGAATATAACTCGAATGCACATCAATATATAACATGCATAGCAATAAATTACTACCATTGCGACGAACAGAAAAGGCAATCCTTCCACACACACACACACACACACATCCAATCAACATTCCTCCTACAACTCCACACATACACGCTTATTTTAGAGCGTTAGCATTTGAGGCCCAGCAGTAGCATCGGCGCGGATCGCCACGGTAACGCACAGGGGTACGGGGTGG
>OOFB01006755.1:2335-13341 GCA_900323305.1 Trachyrincus murrayi | reverse complement strand
CTTCAACGTTTGTAACACCATGCTGAAGATGTTCTACCAGTCAGTGGTAGCCAGTGCCATCTTCTTCGGTGTAGGGTGCTGGGGAAGCAGGTTGAGGTCAGCAGACGCCAACAAGATCAGCAGGATAGTCAGGAAGGCGGGCTCTGTCCTGGGGGTCCAACTGGACTCCTTGTTGGTGGTGTCTGAGAGGAGGATGCTGCGCAAGCTGCGTAGTATCCTGGACAACAACTCTCACCCTCTCCATCAGGTGCTGACCTCATACAGAAGCACCTTCAGCAACAGACTCATTCCACCCAGGTGTACCACAGAACGCCACAGGAAGTCCTTTCTTCCTGTGGCCATCAGACTCTTTAATTCGTCTACCGGGTCGTGAGAGGGACAGTGGAGACACAGTGACCTGAGGTCAACGCAATTTGCACTGTAATTTCAATTTGCACTGGACTTTCACTTTTTCACTTTCACATGTCACTTTTTCAGTTATTTATTAGTATTCTACTGCTGCTAAATTGCACTATACGTATTGTTGTATATTGTATATACCTACGTATAACTGTAAATTACTGTAAATTGTAAATTTGTTCAATTCACTTGTCAATACATTTAGACTTCATTTAGTTTATATTTAGTTTATACTTAGTTGTTTAGTTTAGTTTAGTTGTTTATTATTTAATATAAGTATATTAGTGTACATTTATTCCCCTCTGTTTCAACTGTTGCACCTTAATTTCCCTCGGGATAAATAAAGTCATCTTGAATCTTGAATCTTGAATGACGTTGGAGCTGCGTGTGGCCACACAGTCATGCGTGAACAGGGCGTACAGGAGGGGACTGAGGAGACTCAAGAGCAGACAAGACAGACCTGCAAAAATGCCTGCAAGAATGTGGAAACATTCTCCAATCTCTGAAGAAGAACCACCCACCCTGACCACACCACTGTCATACATGATATCAAAGCATGGTAACTGGAACTGTCACATGAAACTCGACGAAGAAATCCGGCACACCTTGGCCACAACAGGTCTCATGGGATGAGAGACACCTACGCTGCATTGAAGTATTAGTGACAGTGATAAAACATATTCAAGATTGGGCAAGCCACACATCGTCAATGCATCTCACATTGGCTAGTCCAAGCTGAGAAACGGCAGCAACAAAAGAAGATGTTCCAGATGCAAGATAAGATGATGGCCCCGAACCCATTTCAGCGAGGATGCACAGGCATGGAAAAAGGATTCCCCAACCTCTCATGGCCAACAGTACCAACTTCACCCCCCACCCCAGTGAAAAAAAGACGACCCGTATGCTCTGATGACGGTAGCCAAGAAGAAGACGGTGAAGAAGAAGGTAACACTTTTCAAGTGGTGGCACTGGTTACCCTCTCTAGTGGAAACCTAGGCACAGAACAACTGTTGAGAAGCAGCGAATTGGAGGACACCATCAGAGGAACACTAATTGACCAACAACAGAGATTACAACCAGCAGACAAAGTGCTGAAACGGGCAGGAGAATGTTTAAAAGATCATGCCGTCATGTACCAGGGACTGGGAACCATGACACCACAAGTACTGCGATACATCAGCCAGGACACAAAGGAGGCAGAACAGGCACTGACAATGCTGGAGGAAGGCCTGGAACACGAATAAATCCGACAATCACAGCGTGCAAGAGGGCCAACTAACCGCTGTAAGGCACCAGTGTTGACCAAAGAGCGCGGCGCAAGATAAAAAGAGCAAAAGGAGCACCAAGGAAGAGGAGACAACACAGGCCCAGAAGCCCAGAGACAACTGGCTGTCCTTGAAGAAAGGGACCTACAGCGAGAAGCACCACCAGTCATGCAGGCCAAAAATGGCACCCAAACCTCAGGACAGAATGGAGAGAGAGCCACCAGTCCGAAGGGCAACACTTCAGGGGTCTTGCAGTCTTCTCCCTCTACACAGGTGCCATCCTCCTCTTCGGTGTCGGCGTAGAATCCCAACCTACATTGGTTGGCGACCAGGACGAAGCAGCAGGGAGTAGGAGCTCCCCACGGCTCCATCCTTGCAACATCATGCAGACACGCCGCACCATAGCCTCCAACTCTGTCGACAGCAGCAGACACCAACAGCAGAGACCAGCAAACCGACAGCAGCAGAGATCGGCCTGGTCAGACCAGAGGGTCTAACCTCTCTAACATCATCCGGATCCACGGATCCACCAGGGGCCGGGGGGTCTGGAGGAGCCAGTCCCACCCTTATCACAAGCGGGCCTTGGGAATGCCAGTAGCACAATCCCTACCCGGGTGGTCTGTTTTATTCCTGGTACAAAATATGTGGTTTCCTATTTTACTTGAAATTAGATCTTAATTACTCATTGTACTCATTACTACCCAGGGTTTTATGGTATAAAGAAAATTTCAATATTATCAATTACATTATAATATAAACTACCTCTTCTATAGATATGATGGATGCTAATATTTAAAACCATATGCAATATACATTGTTCACAGTGTTTATGAGTATATGTTTGTATCTTTTACATTTTCTGATATGGGGCGATTGTTTTTAAATTTTTTAAATTTTTTGATGCTGATATAGGGTGGTTGTTTTTACTTTTGTATTTGTATTTTGGTTTACATTTTTCTGACATAGGGTGGGTGTTTTCGTGCAATGATATTTTAAATGATGATTGGTGAGACTTATAAGTCTCAAACGGAGGAATGAAGAAGAAAGTACAAATTCCTGTAACAGTTATGGTTTTACTTCATCCTGTTCTCTTCCCCCTCCCTGCCAGACCTCTGTCTCTAACCTCCCACTGTTCTTGAGGAGCTGATCAGTAAACGATTGGGTTGTTGGGATTAGACAGACATGATGGGTGCTAAGGTTTAAAACTCAACTATGCAATATACATTGTTCAGAGTGTTTGAGTATATTTTTGTGGCTTTTACTTTTTCTGATATAGGGTGGGTGTTTTCTTGCAATGGTATTTTAAATGATGATTGGTGAGACTTATAAGTCTCAAACGGAGGAATGTAGAAGAAAGTACTAATTCCTAGTTAAGTTAATATGGTTATCATCCTGTTCTCTTCCTCCTCCTTGCCAGACATCTGCCTCTAACCCCCACTGTTCTTGAGGGGTTGATCAGGAAACTATTGAGGGGGGTTGGGATTAGCATTAAATGGCCTTTCTTTCATGTTACAGTCCAACAATAGAGTCTCCACAGACCAAATGGTCTGTGTGCCAATCTCACCCAGGTATCACACCCCGCCTGTTGTTCAACCTAGAGAGGGTGTAGGCAGTTTGTGATTGGCTTTCCCAAATAACAGTAATCCAATAGGAAATACAGGGGTTACACCTTTTGTTTCGTATAACCCAGAGAACAGGTAATGATTGGAAGACCCCCGATAGCCCCACCCTTGTCATGTGTTTTATAATAGAGTTGTACCTGAGAAAGAGAGATTGAGAGCAGCCTAAGAAAGAGAGTCAACCATGTAGCAGGATGGGGCTGGTTGTTGGGGCATCCTGCGAGAGCCCGTGAATAAAGGATTGAACATTGCGTCTTGACTCCGTGGCCGGTTTGGAACAAAGGACTCTGGAACTACACCTTGGTTTGGATCTTCTTCAACACCTTCCAAGTTTTTTTGTGTTGTTGCACGTTTTTCAGCTGAGCAGCATTACCTGTGGGCCTTGTTTGCACTCTCTACATTTGAACAGCTTACTTTAGTGTTGCTGAGGTTGAGACTCAACCTTCCTCTCAAAGATTTGGGTTTGGCACAAGGTAATTTATGTACTTCAACAAAGGGTTGAAGTATATCGTTTTTAATAGAGTGGCCAGATCGGGATGTTCTTCAAGCTACGATGCCAATGGCATTCAGGCAAGCATTTGGGTGCAGGGTTGCAGTGATTGACTATTTGAGAGGCCCTCTAATTTGCTTGCTAGAGCACAAACCTGGTCAAGCTATACATCACCATATTGTGAAGTTCCTGACTGGTATTGCTCCCCAAGGGTACATCTGGGGAGGACGAGTTAGTGACAAGCAGATTACGGAGATTACTTAAAGAAACTGTTAACCTGTGATATTGAATTGGCAGACCGTGGGTTTAATGTGGGGGATAGTGTCGGATGTTATTGTGCTTCACCACAGATACCTGCATTACTAAAGGGAAAACAATCAGCATTTGAGGTGGAGAAAACTACAAAGATTGCCAATGTACGTATTCATGTTGAAAGGGTTATAGAGAGTTAGAAGAAAATATCAGATTCTGCAGAGTAGAACCATGCCCATTGAACCCATAACAAAACCACTTTCCATGATTGATAAGATTGGTGTTATTTGCTGTGCATTGTCAAATTTGTCAGCGTCTGTTCCCCACTAGAGTAATGGAAAAATAATGTGCATGAATAAAATAACAATAAATATACTACACAAGTCATTTGTTCTAGCTTTGAATTTCACAATATTTTAATGGTAGCTTGTGGTCCCAACACTTCTGAAAGTATGTTTTCTGTGAAAACTCTATCAACTTTGGGAGTAACATCATCCCAAAATTGCACATCAGGCCAACTTTGTTCAACAAAAACATATGAAAAAAAATATATGAAGCTGTGCCTGGACTTGGAAATGGTAATCATGGCCCCTGTCCAGTCATCCCCATCCTTCAACAGGCCGAATCCCTTCTCTCCCGCACACTGGCGCAGACCTTCTGTCTTGCTTGAAATGAATGATAATGGCAAAAATGTTAATGATGCATTACAAGATCTTACTTAGTTTAAATGTTTGCCTTAGGATTCCTCCATTTCTATACAGTGTAAATGCACTTCATAATGTCTCAACAACATTCATAGAAAATTATGCATTTATAAACTGAACATGTAGTTGTTGTAGCACATGATCTGCATATTACAACTATTGACACTTTGTGTCGACATTCAATTAATCTTGCCTTAATTTCAACAATCTCAGTTCCATGACAATCACAGGCGACGACTCCATCAGGTGAGGCTCCCATGTATTTTGTATTTAGCCAGAGACCACTGTCCATACAGGAGAAGCTCTCATGCTTGTGCTCATCAGCTTCTCATACTATTTGCTGGTGTCTCATGTTTGCATCCATAGCTGTAATCAGCATGTAGCAATACGCACAAATATAAAATTAGACAGTAATTCCAATTTGAAGGTCAGACTTAGCAGGCAACATCTTTCCATTTCACAATATTGAATATTATCCCTACCCTTTACCCTATTGGCCCTATAATGCCATCATCCATTGTGGGCATCTGGGTAGCATATGGCCTTAATCAAGCTATTTGATGGTTGCTAAGGATTAGTATGCAAAACCTGTTTTAAGTTTTGAAGCAGTTATTCTTCCTGCTCTGTCGATACCAAATTCTTGATGAGGACTGCTTCCTTGTCTCCTTCTCTACTGCTTGGATATGTGCAGATGTTAGCTCTTGAAGCTTTAGCTCCTTCATAGTTCTGCTAAATCATTGGGAGGCAGCTGCATAGAGGCTGGTGTTCTGTATTCAAGAATTGGTTTTGGTAGGATGGATGAGGCAGATTTTGTGACAAAGTGTTTGTGATATTTATATAAATGCAGGCTTTGCAGCACTTATTGGGCTGTTTCTGCTTAAATCTTCAGAGAAACTATTATAGTAAGTATCGGAACCACGGGGTGGTATTAATTGTACATTGTTCAGTGGTCTTCCCAGCAATGGAATCCTCTAGTTTCTGCTTTTTACTTTTAGCAGAGGAGAAGTCTATCAGTGCAACAGGAGCTGTAGGATTCTGAACAAATTGAACAAAGAACTTGCATAAAGCCTCATAGAAATCTAAAATAAATAATCTACATAATACCTTTTTGACATGTGATGGCATTAGCCACTTGCATTTCTCCATGGTACAGGTAACAGCATCTTTAATTTTTAACACCAACTTCAACTGCATAAGATACTGTTCCAACATGTGAGCAGGATTCTGACAATCTGTAATGGACAGGTAACTGAATGTAATCTTGATTTACCCAGCCATGCAGTTGCAGTGAGCAGTTATTACTTCCATCGTCTTTGGCAATGTTTGGCAAGTTTTCAAAGAGGTTTCACCAGACCTCTGAGAATGGCTGACTTGTATGTAGCACAAGAGTAGAATCAAAGGGGTTTCACCAGACCTCTGAGAATGGCTGACATGTATCACAAGAGTAGAATCAAAGGGGTTTCTTAATTAGGAGTGCTTAAATTCTTAAATAGGAGTTGCAAACTTGTAGAATTATTTTCTCTCCCACACAACACTTACACCTTCTCAAACACAACAGTTACATCTTCTCAAATTCTTCTTTGCAGGTGCACAAATCCTATTCTACAAATCACCCCTAAAGCATTTTTCCCTGTGACTTCAAATGTACTGATACACGTGTAACTATTTTCTACAACTACAAATTCCACTGTCACAGGTACTCAGTTGTTTTGCTCCAATAATACCTCCATAGAAGCCTCCTGATGCCAAAGGGATAGTTATAGGTACAGTAGGTCTACGAAGAAGACAAGAAGCTATTGAAGATAGGTGTCGTGCCAAAAAGTGATCATCCGCCCAAAACTGATTACTGTCCAGGGGAACTTTGCACCATCCATTTAGCCTGACTATCTATCTGTATGACCTGAGGCTGTACCATGGTCTATGCCTAATGTAACTAATTATCCATCCTAGTTATCCATCCATTCAACCAGCCTTTATGTAGGCTATTAAATATCTGCTTGTTTTCTTTTAGGTGGAAAGTCAACAACTGTGTCTCCCTTAGATGAAGAATTGGACAATAGTAGCTTGGTATTCCAAAACTCTAACTATTTCCTAGCTGCATAGTTGATTGGATGTGAAAAAAGCCACTTGGATGCAATGATGAAGGACACTTAATATTATTAAGTGTTATTACTGATGTACTCACTGCAGTTGTCTGCTTCCAATTTTTACATTTTCTTGCGTCCCTGAATTGAATAATTACTTCTAAATATTAATGCATGTTATACTGTATGTATTTAATATTTCTGCTACAGAAATACATAATGGAGCCAATATTTAATTAAGAGGATTCCAATGTGAATAACAGACAACGGTTCAACATAATTAAACCAAGGATTATATTCCTTTAAAACCATTTATTCAGCCACTTGATATTCATGGTTATTACACAATTGCATATTGAATAAGTTGAAAAAAGTTGTATTTATTTGTGAGCCTGTGTCTGAGATGGTCCTTTTAACAAAAGTACACTAACAACATAGCTGTTTCTCTATATGCTTTAGTGGATTATTTAAGGAATATTCCCTTTAAAATAGGTTTTAGTTTAACACAGACATAAAAGACGTTACCCCTTTAGGCAAATGCACATAAAAAATGGCTTGTTACTCATAAGAGACAAGTCAAAGCCCAATGGGGTTCTGCTATGGCTGTATTAGTCTGTTTTTGCTCTGTCAAGGTTACACATTACAAAGTTACACATTACCATACAGGTTGACATATACTCATTATACTAGACATGGGTCCCCATCACAGACCACACAATATCAGTTCCTAATCCCCCGATATTCATTAAAACTAGGCACAAAAACAAGATACAACATAATTTTTTTCTTGCCTGTTAACTTTTCTTTAAGAGTATTTAATTTCACTGATAACACACCCAGTTACTTTTATTTACTGTCTCTCATCGTAGCTAGCTGGCCAGATAAATTAAAAAGGGGGTCCAACCACTGGCAATATCTCAAATGAGAGATGGTGTAAGCTCAAACACATTGCAGTTTGACCCTCAATGGTTAGTTTCTTAGATTTTATTTTTTTTTCTTCCAAAAAACTAAAAACGGATTTAGACTTAATTAATATTTTGTTTTCACACTTTACTTTTGAATGCCTATCACAGGGCTGCCAAATTTGTCAAAGATGATCTTTGACCTATGAAACATCATCTTTGACAAAGTTGATCACTGAACGTTTCATTAGTGGGAGTCAGTGAAATAAAACCAAATAAATCAAGCCCGCCTTGAATTTCTGATCAATCACACATTTGTTTGCATTTCCGTCACATGTGGAGATTTCGGCAAGTTAAGCGGTCAGCATACCTCTTGCAGACAAGAAGTTCGGTGAGGTCGTAAGAACTAATTTACGTGATTGTCAAGTGATACGTTGATATATTTTGATTTACTAATGCTAATAATTTTAGAACTACACATATTTTTTATGCTTCAGTGAGGGAGCACTAAGTGAACAAAATGTTTAACGTGAATTGTGCTTCACAAACAAAAATTGGGCACCATTGATGAACGTATTGGAGACTTTGAATTCATTAATAAAACAATGGATACACACCACTTTAATACAAAAAACAGATTGACTAAAATATATACAACATCACAATAAGAGGAACACATCAAGAACCAAATAAATAAATAACCATACAATTTCAAATGAATTTTAAAATGAACATTCATAATAAAGTAAAACAAATAGATAACTAGCATACAGAGCAAAGACTGAAGAAATACAATGTATCAATTCAATGTCCTTTTATACACACAACAAACCTAGATGCAAGTCCTGTCAAATTAACCATATATGCCTATAGTGATTCCATTTTCTGTATCAAAGACAAAAGACTCGGCTGAGTCATTGCTATTGGTCAGCTTAATATGTCCATAAAAATGGCCGCCATAAACTAAAGAGTCACACAACCGTAACAAATAAGGAGTAGTTGTATTCTCTAGTTTAGTCCTAGCCCTAATTTCTGGTCATGTTGATGATGGCTGTCTTTGTGTATGAGTGTTGGAATGAGGGCAGTGGATCTGCTTTGACCTGACTTCACAGCTCAGCCTCAAGGATATGGGAGCTGAGGAAACAGCAGCAAAAGTATAATGCTGGTTGTAACTGCTCACATAGTTGTTAGGTCACAGTGCCGTTACACGTTCCATGTGAAGTGTGGCTTACCTTTTGGGAACATAGAAAACCTGTGGAACCATTTCTGCAGGCACAGACGTTGGGTCGGACACAGCGACTCCCGTACAGACACTTGTGTTGACAGTGAGCTGGAAGACCATGGACAGAACCAGGATGAGTTAGTCAAGTCAAAAGTCATATTTATTAAAAACCATAGACTGTATGGTACTTCCAAGTAAAAGGTTATTAGTGCAAAATAAAACATAGGGGGAATGTGATTTTATGAACAATGAACAATTAGCAAATTTTTTACAAAGGTACAACTATCATATTCCAGCAATAACACTTCCCATTAGTTTGACATGTATGAGAGATATTTAAAAACATACAGTGACAGGTCAGCAACTAGGGGTTAGCCATGCTCAAGGACATGTAAAGCGGGCATGCATACAATAAGTTTATTTTATTTTGTCTGGCCGAGACCAAAGAAGTCCTTTTCAGACTAACTTGTTTTATACTCAATGCGTTTTGGAAATCAGAATAAAAATAAATCACACAGAATGTTCACATTGCCGTCATCTGCAGAGATTTTGGCAAGTTGCAAAATCTTGGAGGTTTAAGAAGTGCTGAAAAAGAAGTTTGGCAAGGTATGTGTTTGTTAGTTTTCTCCACAATCATGTAATTTTGTTGTTATGACCTCCCCAAACGTATTTTCTGCATGAAGTATACTGACTGCTTAAGCCCCATGTCCATAGGACGTCAACGTTGGCTCCAGAGCTAGGTTGGGAGTTCGAGACTGCCTGTCTAGGCACTAGGCTAGGCTCAATCGGCACTGTCGACAGCTAATCACCAGGTAGAAGGAACATGAAGCAGTCTCTTCTTAAATAGTTCAGGATATTGTGAAGCACAAACTATTCATTTTTCTTTCTTGTTTTCTATTGCTTTCTATTGCTTCTAAGTTGTAACAAAATTTGAATAAATATTCTATAAAACATACTTCATTCGGTCCAAGTGCAATTACTTCAAATTAGTAAGTTGCATATTTATGAATTATTAACAAATAAAACAGTGTATTCATTATTTTATACAATGTCAGACTGGATGGACTGGATGTGATTGGTTGGCGTCGAGCTTCGCCAAAAGGTCAGCGCCAAAGTTGGAAGTACTACAAATAATAATAATAGTTTGAACTAATAGTTTGAAAATGGGGCTAAATCCAAGCTAGAATCTTTCAGCTGGTAGTTAAACCCTTAGCCCTTAGACTGTCCTTCTACCATACAGGAGTGCTAATAAAGTAGTTTCATATATTGCCAGCATGCTATGTTATCAAGGTTTCTGACTTATGATGATAAATAGAGAAGGATACATTAAAAGAGAGATTACTTACGAGTTTGACACAACTTGCCTTGCCATCCAGGTAAACAGTGACAGGTGTTGGAACCCATGCATTCCCCTCCATTTAAACACTTCTGGAGACAAGTAGCTGGAGAGAGCACAAAGATACCACAGTTTAATTTCACTTGTATCTAATTTAACTGCTATCCAATACAACTCTTATCTTGTCTAATAGGCATCTTTCACAGCGCCATATTGCATACTGGAAGTTGAGTGAAGGGGTGTAAACAAATTTGGTCAAATTTGGCAGCAAAGTTGACATTGTTATTAGTCATCCATCAAAGTTTGATAAAGTCATTGTCCCTCATGCAGGAAGTACTCGTACGCACAGATTTGTGGAATAGGAATAATACAGCCTAAAACACTTTGACATGGTTATAAATTGTCTATTGGTGATGTACAATGCACCCCAGGTCCCCTATTTTACTGTTTTGTGTAGTATTTCACAGTATTGCCGTGGCTAAACTCGATTTCTGTAGATGCTACTACGTCACACGGAGACATTGCTGCAGTAGTTACAATGGGGTATTGTAGTAGTATGTCTTCAAATCGCTGTACCATCAACCATAAGTATAAAATATTAAGGGGTTCTGTCTCAGAATCACTGCATATAACATTTTTGCAATGTTCCTATGGCGAGAAATCTGAAATTTTGTAATTTAGAGGACACACACATTTTTGCCAGGCCAACCTCGACAATCCAGAATGCATTTTG
>OOFB01006736.1:34947-47261 GCA_900323305.1 Trachyrincus murrayi | reverse complement strand
TCTCAAAGTTCTTTGCATCGAGGCGTGCCCTTTTGGGTGTAAAAATCAGTCCTGCAAAGTCCTAAAAAGCCTCTCACAGGCAGCTGAGGCAGGTAGCTGTGTGTTGAGCTTCAACGACACATTGCACACTGCTGGGAAAGATTTCAAGACAGCCATGGTATCAGCTGGGCAGGTCAGGTAGGACTCCAGCTGCTTGGCGTTTTCTTGAGCATTGCCCTGCTTGATGGGGGAAAAGAAGTCGTCTTCCTCTGAATATATATCAAGACATATTAAAGCTGTTTTTATGTTCTCTGAGGGGAGGCTCACTGTCCCACACTTTGAAAACCCCTGCCTTAGAGCATTTGTTTTTCAACAAAACCAAGAGCTAGCTAATGTTAATGTTACTTTCATTATGCATTAAGTGTTTCAATAGCATTGCTAACATTACAGGCATTGCAAACTTTGTAAACAGACTATTATTACAGAAAATAATAAATTAGCTAATAATAAAAAAATACGCCTTTACCTACAGTACCTCAAAGTGTTTTTTCAAATTAGAAGGCGAATTCTTGAAGGCCAGAAGTTTGTGGTTCTTGGGTTGGCACAATACACACCGCATTCGCCATGAATCGTTTGTCGAGCCCACAACCTCGAACATCTGCTTCAAATAAGGCGAACATCTGCTTCAAATAAGGCCATGGGTGGGGAATTTCTCCTTGCTGCTCAGCTGAATCATCTTCGTTGGTAATGACTTGACTTTCACTCATGTCGATGTCGCTGACGGTACTAGCATGACTTCTTCTCCCAGTCATGGACATGATGCCTTCAGCCCATTCTCCCTTAACGTCTCTGCTATTTCGTTTCGATTTGTCTTTTCCATCGCATTCGTCTATTTACGTCTGTTGTACATGATATGCACACCAAGGGGTCGTCTTTTCTATTGTCCGATCCATTTCGTTTGAAATCAGTCTTCATGCGAGTAATGATGCAAAATAACAATAATCGATAATTCACCTCAAATGCATTAAAACGAAAGTAACGAGCCTGTTTTCAAAATGTAAGAAGTAGAAAGTACAGATATTTGTGTTAAAATGTAGGGAGTAAAAGTAAAAAGTCGTCAGAAAAATTAATACTTAAGTAAAGTACAGATACCTGAAAAATCTACTTAAGTACAGTAACAAAGTATTTATACTTCGTTACTTCCCACCTCTGGTGAAAAGCAAGCGTTTCACTGCTGCTGTAATGTGATGAATAACATGTGATACTTGAATCTCAATAGCAGAGCAGATTGATCAGTGATCTTCTCAGTAGCCTCAACGCTTACCGGCCTTGCTGCAAGCCAAGTCAACACTAACTTCATTTTTTTCGAATTGTATATTAATTAACCCTAACTGGTAAACTAGTAAATGCGCTGCAATTAAATGCCCACTTTTCAAAGCACTAGAGCGCCAACTCAAAGCGCTTTCAATGTTGATGCCTCTCACACACACACACACACACACACACACACACACACACACACACACGCATAACAGCACATGTACCTATGCACAATGCACATACACACACAAGTCCATACACACACACACACACACATAGATACATTCATGCCCACACGTAAACACACACACACACACACAGACTTTAATCCAGAAATCCTTTTAAAAATTAGCAAGAACATCGCTGATCGAATCCAAGCAACGGTGGTAAAGTAGCAGGACCTGTTTAGCATGCAAGGTAAACAACACGCAAAACAGTTCAGGATCATTCCTATTGATCCATAACCTTGAGTCTATGGCTAGAAATGTTAAGCCGCCCTTCATGGTAAATTAGATCCCCGTCAAAGGGCTGATTTGGTTTTCATCTTGGAGCGGCGCCAGCGTGGCATCGTAGCCCACAACGGGGCCGGACAATGACAAAATGGCAGCCAAACTGCTGGTGCAGAGAGAGCGTTCATTGTTGTTATCAATGTGATTTGGAGCTCCGGCTCCACTAAGAGGCCCGTGGTGCCCTTGTAGGGACATCACCACCCTCTGCTGATGAATCTACAGCACCGGGTCCGCGGGTCCGACACACGCCCGGTCCGGGAGGGAGAAAAACCCCGGACACGGTCCAAAACAACGGCAAGTCACATGTGTTCCTCCTTCAGCCTTTCCAGGGCTCTCTCTCCAACTCCCTCTCACGTGCATCCACCCTATCACACACACACACACACACACACACCCACACACACACACAGTGTGTAGAATGTGTGTCCTTGACTTCCATTTGCACATCTTTCCTGCAAGGTTGGTCGTCAATGATCCACATCGGGGCATAATGTATAGATATCTGCTGATACGGTGTATAGGCTGGATGTGCATGTGTCTTTATGAAGAACCCAGTGTCTGAATGAGCTGAGCATCTGTTAAGTGGAAATATGTTTTTTGTTTTTGTTCACAAGCGTCACAAGCTCCGAGGTAAAGCGATGAGAATGCTTATCTCTGGCCTTTGTAGTTTTGGATCCTTTTATCGCATCGAGTCAATGTGCCGTTCTGCTGACCTAACTACCCTTAAGGAATCGATGGTCCCGCCCACCCTTCAGCAAACACACACACACACACACACACAAAAGGACTCTGTAAGTTCCAGCACATTGCGTTTTGGATGAGACCAGCAGGCAATCATCGCCGATCTCCACCAGTGAAATGAGCCCAAAATTGTGGAGGGGAGAAGGCCGTTTTGACAGGCCAAGTACAAATAAGAGGCAATAGAATCTCAATGAGGCCTGAAAGAGGGAATGCATAAATAGATTAGATTGAAGGGACTTCCACTGCACAGAAAGCAAATCTAATTATGAGTCGCCGGTGTCTGCCGGTTTTAGAATAGAGAGAGACCATGAGAGAGAGAGAGAAAGAGAGAGACTTAATTCTGCCTGCTGGAATCTGTTGGAGCCATGGGAGAGAGACTTGGGCGTATAAGAGGAACTATGTAGTGAAGTATCACAGGATGTCTTAAAAGGCATAGTGTGAAAACAGCTTAACGAGGCAAGAAATATTTAACTTAACGTAAAATATTCTCACGTCTGGAGAACCGTAGGAGTTAGCCATGGTGACAAAAATACATCTCTTTGATTCTTAAGTGAAATAAATTAACAGAGGACGACCCTAAACAAAGTCAGTGACTCTAGACAAAGTCAGAATGAGCTAACATTCATAACAGTTACTTTTACTTTAACTTAACAAATGTAACTTAAAATGTAGTGCACTTCACACTTCACAATGGCTCTTATGGTACTCTTATGTGCGAATATTTAGCATTTTTCACATCAAAGTTAAATATATGTTTGATGCATTAAGCTGTTTTCACATTAAGCCTTTTAGGACATCCCGGGTATCACCGGCATCTAGCACTTTTGCTAATAGTAACAAATATGGCTAATCGCTATCAGGGGCTATGGTGCTAGCTGCATGCTAATCTTTGACGGCAATGGGATGGAGCAACGGCAATTAGAATTACCCCTAAGTATGTTTGTCGTTGGATGAAACAGAGGATTACGTAGTCATTCCATTTTCATTAAAATTAATTCTCTATAGCCTGTAAATTGGGTGGATGCGTCACTCCAAAAAAATGGAACAGAAATGGAAGAAATTCTCTTAGGCAACTTGCTGCCGCAAAGTGGGTTAATGGAACATTTACAGCCTTCATGGTTTTAGATAAACAAAGTTATCTGCTCAAAATGGAGGCCATTTGCCTAATTTAGCCAAAGTCCATTTATATTTATATATTTCCATTCAGACGAGAACCCGTGCTGGGGAAGGGAATATGTGTCAATGTATTTTAGAATTTGATATTACAATTAAAATTAATTTCACAGTAATTATATGGAATCAAATGAAACGTAGAGGCGGTTCCTCCCAGAATAGAGTAATATATGGGTGTAATTGAAATGTCCCAGCGTCTTAATGGCTCCCGCCATTAAATATGCATTAAAAGACGACGTGTCCCTATCACTTAAGAAAGGGTTCTGAGTAGAAGACTTGAAATATTATCATAATATATATTGTCATTTGGGATTACATAAACCTTAAATACTGATTATCGTGGTCGCTAAATTGATGTCTATTGGCTTAGGACGGTGTGCGATAGGGTTTGACTTCAAATCCTATGGTTGCCGGTCCGAACCCATGCCGAGGCCGGGTCAGACAACTGGTACTATTGCGCCGAAGAGAAAACCAAGAACTTCGCAATTACTTTTTTTTAATGTTCCCAGCGATGAACACGGTTAATTGGGCAAACAAAAAAACGTTTCTTTATTTCCACTTTTAACAACCAGACAGAAAGGACTATCAAGTTTGATTCACAACATGTATCATTGGTTCATTCCATTGCATTCGTGCAGAAGGACGTGGTCGTGGGTAAGAAGTTAATTAGCTCTCTCTCTCTCCAGCCAGATGAGAGCTACAGAGAGAGCGCCTGGGAATAGCGTCATGGCAGGGGCCTCTCTTCACAAACCCTCCCCTAAAGCAGAGTAAATAATACAAGAGCCACAAGAAGCCATACCAGCACGAGTACACTTTCATATTAACTCCTGCCGTGTACTTCAAGGACGTAATATTTAATTCAGTTACAAGCAGAAGGGGGGAGGGAGGGGATGAAACATTTATTAGCCCAACATCGTGATTTAAAAAAAAAAAAATTCGGCTTTCCGACACACATCTGCCTAAATTTTAGGCTGCGTAATTTTAGGCTGCAAGAACCCCGGGGTGTGCGTGTGTGTGTGTGTGTGTGTGTGTGCCCGTTTGTCCCAACAAAATGCTGTCTGCTCATTTCCATTCATCGTTCAGGTTTCTCTCCTCTACATCGCTGCTTGAGAGAGACACTCTGACGACTTCCCCTTGACACACATCTGGTTCCTCATCAAACTTTTTTTGCTATGTCACGCGTTGCCTCTGCCCCGCGACTTGTACTTATTATTGTCCTCCTGTACAGACAATTATCCACACACGTCAGTCGTTCCCCGGGACCATGTGTGACTCCTTGACGTCGTCTACACCAGCGCCACAGATGTAAGGGTAGGGGTGCCTACCGTTGGCGAGAGAGAGGGGCGTCCGATAAGAGGGATATCCGTTTCCGTTACGTGTTTCGGATATCGCTTTGTCAAATTCTTCGTCCAAAAACTTGACGTCACGTTCTTCTTCTTCTCGCTCCGGGGACTGACGTACGCAGCTCATAGGAAGTAAGACAAAAAAACGGAAATCGTGTCACGGTAAGAGCGGGATAACTCTACAACTCACGACCCTCTCTCTCTGAGCCTACCACAGATGGAGCAGAGAGGGCCCGTGTGTTTGACTGAGAGCCCCGAGCACCCGGGGCCCCGGGGCCCTGTCCCAGCCGTGACTGAGTGGCTGGCTGCGGCTGTGCATGGTGTAGCAGAATGGGTCAGAGCCCTGGGTGGTGCTGGTGAGTGATAGCATATAGCCCACAGCTTCCCGCCCGGCAGCAGCAGCAGGTGTGTGTGTGTGTGTGTGTGTGTGTGTGTGTGCATGCGTGTGTACATGCGTGTGTGAGTGTGTGAATCTGTGTGTGTGTGTGTGTGTGAGGTCCCTGGACCATGACCTTGGCATCAGCGGCCATCACTCACTCAGTCCTCTTCTGGGTATCTTCTGGAGGTTAACACAACCTTCCTCATTAGCATTAGCATCCTGACGAGGTCTGAAAAGGTGATCAACACCTCAACACGCTCCACCAGGTGTGTTGCTAGCCTTCGAGAAGGATCACATTCATTCATTCATTCACATTCATACATATCAACATATAGTTTGTTTGTTTTTGTTTGGTTGTCTTGGTATTGCATAATTAAATCGTTATTTAGTTGTTATTTCCACTTGATTTTGTTAGTTTTTTTACATTTGAGAAAGGTGATACAAAATAATCTGCACTGCACATATCACCTCATGCTTTATTGGACATTGCATTTCAAACCCCGTCATTAACACTTCCACCTGGTGTTGCCAAGCAACTTTGATGGTCGAAAGCATCGAGGAAATAATAATCCATCGCAGCAAACTGCATGGTGTTACTTCTGCCTTGTGGAGTCCTCTCGGTCTCATTTTGTTTGTTTTGTTCATCTCTGTAGCCAACAAACAGCACAAAGTCAATGTAGGCATTCGGCTTTCAAAAAAAGTTGTCAAATAATAACAATGCAAATTATGTTTTTTTGCAGACAGCTATTATTTCACACAAATAAGTTCACCCACGCCAAATACCAAATACGTTTATCTCACAACAACGCAGCGAAGAAATAGGAGCAAAGTAACCCACTGAAATCCACAGAGCACCTAGAAACCACGGAGGATAAGCAACAACAACGGCGGCCCAGCTGCGATACGCTTCAGCAAAATCAAACATTCGAGCGTCTGTCCTTTCTGTCCGACTCTCGACTCGGTTCTGTAAAATGTGTGAAAATGTATGAATTTAAAGTAGGGCAAAAAAAAATGCACGCACGCTCAGCAAAAGGTACCCCTGGACAAATGATAATAAAAACCCACAGTGCATAATACCACGCAATCCAAGCAGGCCATTCCGCACCGCATGTCCCACCACTTAATCCAAAAACAGCTCTCGGAAAAGAAGTAATACAAATACATTCCTCGAGCCTACGCACCACATATATTTCACGATGACAAAACTTGACCCCCAGGGGCCACCGAAACAAACACATTCACACGGGCATCGGTATCGCGGCGGGAAGATAAGACGTGATGAATGCAGATTGTTCACGGTGTGACAGAGTCATTTGTTTACAGTGGGACGGTGCCGTCGTGAGGGGCAACGCCGGCTAACCCCGCCGCGCGTCTCTCTGGATGGCTAAGTAAAGAACGGGAAGATTTTACGGAAGGAAGGATGAACGAAAGAAAGAAAGGAAGAACCGTTTGAGAGGTGTAGAGAGGAGACACGGTCGGTGGATGATTTATAAGCAGCGGGGCGGGGGGCGAACAGATGAAGGAGTGCGGAATGCAAAGAGAGTGTAAAAGGCCTCTGACGTGAATTAAACTCACGTCAGAGGCTTGCCGGACAAAGACGGCGGGAGTCGGAGGAATGGAGCTCTGATACTAGACCGGCACTAGACCGAGTCCATTTTCCCCCCTCTCCTTTGGGCAGGTTACACAAACAAAATAAATTGGAAAGAGGAGAGTGAGAAAAAAATAACAAGATAATGGAGAGGGAGTGAGCCTACCTCGGCTGGTACAATACATTCTTGTGTCTGTGTTTCTAGTTAAGTGGCTTTTATAATGTAGTGTGTGAGTAATGCAATTCCCTTGATCAATGACGCTCGCTGTGCTCCACGGCGACTGAACAACGCTATTCATTCCAGAAAATTCCTCTAACCCTTTTTCACCATTTGCTCTATTGAACGATA
Source organism: Trachyrincus murrayi (assembly GCA_900323305.1). Classification (NCBI taxonomy): domain Eukaryota; kingdom Metazoa; phylum Chordata; class Actinopteri; order Gadiformes; family Macrouridae; genus Trachyrincus; species Trachyrincus murrayi. The sequence goes on along the minus strand of OOFB01006736.1, from coordinate 39,880 downwards.
TTCAATCTTCTACTTTTTTATGTCCAATTATATTCTTGGGTTTCCCTTCAATACATAAACATATCTATATTGTTAACTGCAAGATATCACTTACCACATAATGAATAATAATGTACAATTGAAACCATGATTTTTTAATAACACGACAATATGCAGTAGATGTTTTTCAATTTAATTTCTGACACTTCCTCATCATTAATATAGTCATATTTACAGCATAAAAACTATTCATACTGGTATTTCAGATTCCCTTTAATACATATGTGATTAAATAGATATGTATAGGTACATTCACACAGATTGCATAGTTATTAATAAGAACCATATTCCACTGGAGTCATGGCTAACAGTCAGTAGTTATCACGGTGGGTCCCACAACAGCTTTGTTGGTATGGTTATGCCATGAAAAAATATGCCCGACTCACTCTGATCACCTATATCCTCCGGGCTCGAGCGATGTGTCTGATAGTTAGCGAGGATTGCAGCCAATTCAATCAGCGTTAAGAGTTTTTTATAGTGCCAGTCTATACCGAGAGAGGGATTGCTTTGCTTTGCTTTGAGGACGCTGCTGAACTGCAATGCGTCGTGGTGTTCAGTTTTACCCTTCCCTCCGTTCCAAGGGCACAGGGACGAACACAAGTGGACATGATGACACGTCAGCCAGGGTTAAAAATGAGGCTAACATGGGCCTTATTCACCTTGCGGCCATCTTGGTTCTAAACGCTAGCTGGGTGGAGGGAACTGAATGCGGAATTCCGCATTCAGTTCCCTCCACCCAGCTAGCGTTTAGAACCAAGATGGAACCAAGATGAAACCAAGATGGCCGCTAAGGTGAATAAGAGCATGACTAGTATAGGCAACTTTACATTGAAATGTGAAATGGTGGGGGAATTGAACTTAAAGTACATAAACACAACGGAACTACACAGGTAGAAGATGACACTACAAAAAAAAAACATCTGCTCACCAAATATTGTTGAGCATTACGTAACTGTAGTATTTCTTTACTGTATGGTCAGTCAATTATTATAGTGGTAGTACTTCGGTTCATTCACATATTATATACTGCCATGCTATACTTCAACGTTGAGCTTGGTGGCAGTCAAGCCTGAACTCAATGAAACTGCTCGTTTTTCCTTGTTGATACAGCTATATATATTATGGATGAGAAATGGGCCGTGAGTGCTATCTATTCATTAAAGTTACACCGTCACATGTTGAATGTTTAAGGTCAACGCGGTAATATTCGTCTCTCGTCGACACAACATGAAGTGAGGGGGGGGGGGTGTGTGTATGCTAACATACACACACACACACAGAAATACACACACACACACACACACTATGCATTGTACCCTAGCCTAGCACATGTGGGTTTTTTCTGTGTGAATGTATGCTGTCACACTACTTGACGCGAGCGTGCCCATGGTTATATTAAGACATAGCCCAGCATTATACAAAACAATATTCACTATTTATTCTGTTCCAATGTGATATTCATACCATTGCTGAGTTTCCCATTATGTGCCCCCAATGTAGAATTCGTTATTGGACGGCAAGTTTATTATGAATCATTATGAAAGAAATCTGAACTAGTGCATGTATGTCAGCCTTGATCAAGGGAAATAAACACTTGAACGTGCCAGTTTTGACGCAACACAAGCTAATTGATTGATGCTTAATTGACGCTTAATTGACTATAAGTGGGCTACCACCCCACCAGCCTGCTGTTATTGATGAATTAACATATCATTCATATTAAAGTAGCCTCGGACCGCGGGGAAGAGGAGGAAGAAACGAAAAGCCTAACGTGCTGCAGTTCATGAAGTAGTCCACCCTCGAGGGCAGCACATCCCCAACCACTCGCCCGCCCCCTGGGGGTTGGACCCCGGGGGAGAGTCAGAAGTTGTGAAGGACAATTGGCAACTTGTGAAAATTTAATCAGGGTCATGAATTAATCACTAAAAAGGTATGGGGCAAAATGTACAAAAAGTGATGGCGAGGGGCAGAGTGTGTGTGTGTGTGTGTGTGTGTGTGTGTAGGGGGGGGGGGTCCCTGCTTCCCTCTCGGCTCCTGCATTAATCATCGGCCCGGCGAGGGTAGACCCCCCCCCCCCACCCACCACCACCACCCCGCACTCCTGTACACCTTCGACACGCTGTGCCTCCCAAGGCCACGGAGCTCAGGGGGGAGGAGCAGCCAAGCTGAATATTCACCACGCCCATTTATAAGAACCACTCAGAATATATCGTCCAGTCCCACAATGGCTCTCGTCATTTTAGGGAGCGTCTCCCTAAAGTCAATGTCGCTTAATGTCGTAATCCACAAGCTCCGATTGGTGTGTGTGTGTGTGTGTGTGTGTGTGTGTGGTGTAGCATGCTGGTTAATTGTGTTCGCTCGCCACGGCCTTATAATATTTCCCGGCCCCTATCCACGTGCTGGCGTGTAGCTAATAACCGACGACTGTACGTTACTTACAGCGTGCGGACGACAGTGCTCGTACGCTGGTAGAGCACTACAGGAGGCTGGTGAGTTGTAGCCGTGGGTTGTCTTTGTAATTATGCGGCTTGAAGGGTTTCGATTGGCCGGCCCATGCTGTGGCCAATTAACACCCTGCAATTGAGGCGAATTTTTAGGCCATCGCTTATTTGTGTTTGGAGTTACTTCACCTACAATGGCGGAGACCCATTATTCATTTTTGTCGATGTGTCACATGTCGTCACGATGCGAAATGAACAAGCAACAAATTGGATGCTATTCATGCCTGAACTGAACTCCTCCACCAATCAGATTAGGGCTCCGTCACGCCATTCGAGAGCGTGTTCCAGGTTCCAACGGGCCGCGCACAGGAACGATTCCTACCTTGTTCGTGACTATGAAATAATTAATAGTAAGATATGGGAGAGCATATCATTACTGTGGTTTCAGGAAATGAAGGATATAGCCCTGAATGGCGAGGAGAGGAAACGTCGGCTAGGCGTTACTACAGAGAAAACAGAATCACGGCGGTTATATGGGAGTGGGAATTTAATCTTCGTTTTTTTGGCGGAAACGGATGACATACATAGGTTAACTGCTTCCTGGGTGATGGGGGTGGTGGTGGTGGTGATGGAGGTGGTGGTGATAAGGGTGGAGGTAGTGTGTGTATGTGTGTGTGTGTGTGTGTGTGTGTGTGTCGAGGGAGGGGGTGCTGTTCAACACAACTGCACTTGGCCAAAAAAAAAAAAACATTCCATGGCGTCTGTGTATTCCTTCACACGTATTCGGTTTTATTTTTTCTTGCAGAGTAAATGTGAAATTGCCAACGTGGATCCACACACCGTGGTGAATGGCAACTCAAGCCCAAGCCAGGGTAAATCTGCAGAAAGTATGTCGTCCTCAAATTGAAATGACATGCTTGTGGAGACACAAGAAGAAATATTTGTTCATATGTGTGTGTGTGTGTGTGTGTGTGTGTGTGTGTGTGTGTGTATGTGCAAGCATGTGTGTGTGTGTGTGTGTATGTGTGCGTGTGCTACAAGACACAGAGCGAGGAAGCCACCACCAGAGGGGGTGGTGGTGGTGGTGGTGGTGCGTGTGCTAGTGTGTGAGCACCTGCCGACCGTAGGTAGGTTGTACAGAAGAGTCCTCCTCCCCCTTTCCCGCGTCGATACGATCAGAGGAGCGCTTGGAGCGCCAGGCAAGAGCCAGCGTGTCGCCAGGCCAGCGGCGGGCGGCCAAACCTGCATCACAGAGTCTCAGATAGGTGTCTGTCTCAACCCCCCCTCCGGGCGTTCGGTGGAGCAAAGCAATCGCTCCTCTCCACGGCACTCCCTGCCACTGATCTGAGTATCATGATTACACCACCACCGCCGCCACCACCACCACCACCCGAATCAAATGAGGCTAGCAGAGAGAAGTGGCAGACGCTGGGGGGGCTGGGTGGGTGTGTGGTGGTGGTGGTGGTGGTGGTGGTGGGTGGTGGAGGGTTGAATGGAAGATTTGGCAGATGTGCTTGCACATTTATCATGGCAGCTTTCAAGCGGGCAGCGTTAGTGACAGGATGAGAAGTGTGGTGTTTTTCTGTGTTCTACAATGCATGTAACGCCTGTTGGTTTTACAAAATGGCTCCCAAGCATATAAACCATTTTGTCGTTTTTTGCTCTTTTTTTGAGAGAGAGAGAGAGAGGGGTGGGGGGTGTATTCAACAGTACAGTACACGAGTATGAATCAGAATAGATGCAATGTTTTTTTTCTATTCATGAAATGAAAGTTTTTCCCGTAGTTAAGGTACATGCATCTAGATTTCCATGGCAGAAACCATGGCAAGACTTTGAAGATGAAAGAATTGATTATGAATGTTAGATGTAGCAGATGTGATGCTACAAATGATGGATGCAATACAACACCAAAGAAGAGGCTCTGGAAATGTGATCAATATATTCCTGGTTGTGTCTATAGGAACAGACACCGTTCAGGTGATCAAATGTGTCTGTAGATTCAGGTTCAAATACATGGCCTTTTGGTGAGCGTGGGCATTCGTTTTACTTAGCATGGGTGGGCCCAGTGGGAATCAAACCCCTAACCCTAGCAGTGTTAATGCCATGCTCGAGCAGTCGGGCGAGACACAACCACAGTCCATCTCCGCCTCCGAAGGCTTCATTAAACACAACAACGGGAATCTACCGATGGGCGGGAGAAGAAAATGAAAAGAAGTGGCCCTCCATTCGTCTCTCAAAATGAAGGCGACACACAGAGGGAGAGAACGAGAGAGAGAGAGAGAGAGATGGAGAGAGAGAGAGAGAGAGAGTCAGAAGGAGAAGGGATAGAGAGAGCGAGAAAGAGAGAGAGAGAGGGGCAGAGAGAGCAAGAGAGAGCGAGAGAGAGCGAGAGAGAGAGAGAGAGAGAGAGAGAGACTGTTTTTTCTAGTAAACATTGTCATTATTGCGTCTCC
>OOFB01006736.1:9201-27359 GCA_900323305.1 Trachyrincus murrayi | reverse complement strand
GAAAAAGTGGTTCAGTTCCAAATAATCGTTCACGATGTGTAATCAGAATGATCTAAACCGGAAAGCAACAGTGTACTCACACGCACGCACGCACACGCACACGCACACACACACACACACACACACACACACACACACACACACACACACACACAGACAGAGAGAGAGAGAGAGAGAGAGAGAGAGAGAGAGCGGTCTGTGTGACTGTAGAGCTCTTCACAATGGAGTGTAGCCTTCATTCGTCATCCTCTGAAACGATAGGCCTGTATCTTGAACCCGAATCGAAATAATTCATCTTCTGTAAATATGAGACCACGAATCTGTACTCGTTTCACGTGTGCCTGTTCTGCCCTCATGTGGTTGAACGGAGCTACTGCAGGTGGGCCGCACCTACAGTATAATAACGTCAAAAAGAAAGGTCCAACTTAATCGCACCTCTTATTATGTGCAAAACATTCCATGCCTAAATTGAAACCAATTGCGTTTTTGCCTCTAACCAGAATGACCAAAACGTCTGTTAGATGCATACAGATATCATTATGGGAAAAAAATATCTGATATAAGTCCTTTAAATCATTCCATCATAGAGACAATATAATTGCCGGTGTACCGAAGATCAGATGCCAAATATATGCCCAAAAGTGATGAAGGGCTCTCTCACATCCAATCCAAGTATTGTCTCTGATGGAACATTCTTAAACAGACCCACCATGACAGTTGGTGTTGTACATGTTAATATTATACCAACTACTACACTACTACTGCTTGGTATACTACTAGGCCTGTATTTAGGCTATACATACATAGCCTAAATACAGGCCTAATATTATACCAGCTCGCCAGAAGAGCAGTTGAGGACGAATAAATAATGGAAAACGAAAGCTGTAAGATCAACTGTAAGATGCATCGGATAGGCAATACATTCCCTGTGGACTGAAGATCCACTATGCTGTCACATCTTTATTACAGCTAATACCTTTTGTCACATCTTTATGTATGACAGTTAAACTGGGATTCTGATTTGTTATGCTTTAACTGACATGTCCACTCTTTCCTCTGTGGCAGTTCGCAGACTTTTCTCAATGTTTCATGTCCTTTGTTGGAATAAATAAAAAAGAACATTGTAATACAACAAAATAATTACATCGCAAACCACATTGATGTGAGTTGTTTGTCTGCTTTGCTTGTCAAATGACTGTAACTGTAATTGCGGCTCCCGAAGGCAAACGCCACATTAAATCCTCATCAGATTACCAGAGCAGCGCTTCAGGCAGATTCCTCAAGTCACAGCACTTTTTGTTTACAAGCTCTAGAGAAGCATTACGGTGTCATTTATGGTTACTTTTGCAGCATCCCACAACTCCACCACGTCAAACGAACAAAGAGGTGGAGGAAATGTCTGTTTTACTGAAAAACATGGCGAGGCTTTATTTGCTGCTTACGTTTGCTCAAACGGAGAACAAAGAAGAGATTAAAACTCCATGATTTCCACTGAAAATACCCTCAAACCGCTCATCTCAAGTCCCTCACCCAAGGTCATTCTGTTGCCTAGTGACCAATCAGGAGAGGAAAACGCTGGCCCGTCTGTACTGCAAGGTACGAGAGGAGTTCAAAATGTACTGGAAAGGGACAAACACCCTTCACACTCATTTGAATATGGTTTTTGTAGTTGTTGTTGTTGTTGTTGTTTTAACTTATTTAATGGCAATATTCTTGGTATTGTTGACACATCCATAGGCATACAATGGTATAACTGATATCGAGTAGAATTGCTATTTCTAGTGATTTGATAAATTCGTGATCAAAAGATGATTCATGAAAAATGTCATCCTGAAATCTCCGTTTCAGAATTAACATGTCAGAAATGTAATTTCAGCATTAAGTTGAACAGTTCTTGTGTTTATGTAACTAATCCCTATTGTACACAATCTATGACTAAAACTCGTTTGATGTTCGATTAAAAAATAACTTGTGACAATAACATGCTCCGGACACGCCCCCTTTACATGAGACGGGCGTGAGGTCAAAGGGTCGGGTCATTGGTCTCACACTACAGAGTGACCCTGTCATCTTACTAGATCGTTATGTGTTGATCTTTCAAATCAACCTATCGCCAACTTTCTGTGACGATTTTAAACAAAGTAGGTGATTTTATCAGGTGTTTCTGCAAGGTTAAGCTGACCTGATGGATCGCGAATCGTAAAGTATAAACGAATCTGGGCGTGGTTTCATAACATTGGAGGACTTGGATTCCCTCACGGATGAAGGCTTAGAATCAGACATGACTAGTAGCGAGGTTTTCAATGGTGGGACAGAAATTGCAGAAGACGAAAAACAAGGTCGACTGCTTAATTATTGCCAAAACATTGGCAGGGTGCATCAAATCGATATTCCACATGGTGGGTATTTTGTGTCGGCTTGTATCAGGAACTGCAACGCTTTCCACATGAGTTCTTATGGGCTATGCCTATTTATATGGCACATTCACCTGCACATACTTGGCTCATTAAGGTATTAAGTAATAAGTCTTGTTTTCTGTGCAACCCCGAGATTTCCACCTCCACCACCCCCTAACTGTAATAAAGAGCTGCATCTTTTATTTTATTTGACTCAACTTCTGACAGGAGGTCTGCAACAATAACAAAACCAGAAGACAAACAGCCTCGTACAGCAAGCTGTACACACAGCAGCCATCTCTCTCTGGACTCAGAATGAGCTTCTTAAATACACGATGCATTGTACGGTCCATTAGTGAATGAGAGTAGGGGGAGGCTAGTAGACAACACAATTATTATTCAATCACACATAATCATTCAAGTCAAAATAAATGAATAAAGTTAAAGAATAAATATGTATTATATATTAGTCGGCTATTATGTTTGAGCACAACCAATGAAACAGCTAGATAGTAAATCCAAGAATCTAAGTTGTTACATCCAAGTTGTTCTCCCTTTACACTACTCACCAGGAACAGGCAAGACATGAGTATTGTATGGTGTGGTTTGTTGGTTAGATTAGGCCTGTTTATGGAAATGTAACTAAAACTAATATTGTGTGCTCATTTTGTTATTGGGGAACGAGTCAAGTGGAAAGGTACGGAGAGCCTTTTCACAGTCGTCATCGTCATCGTCACTATGGCAATGGTAGTCAAGACAGGCCACGGTAGATTTCACAGGGATACGACGACAAAAGAGTTGGAAAGATGGCCGTTGGCGTTCTCTGATGTTCACTGATTTGATTTATGTTTGGTTCTGAGTATGGTACTAATGTTTCAGATTGTATTTCTGTTCATTGTGATTCACTCATGCCACATACTGGTGGTCATGCTGTTTCCAGGAATTGGGTTACAGGAAAGTAAACAAACCAACAGACTTTTCTCTCAGACGGCATAGAGCCCACACTCTATTATAACTTAAAAAAGCATTGCTCATGTTTCAAGTTTCATCCAATGGTAATTACATTCTCAAAGAGAGAAACAAATTTCGTCTTAAATGTTGTTGTTGTTTCTTTCTCGGACGATGCCCTTAGCAACCTGTCCAGGGATGTCCGGTTGGCCTACTACCTCCTACTACCTCCTCTCCCACCTCCATCTCCCCCCTCCAAGTTGAAGGTGCTGTAAGATTCAAGAGAGAGCAGAAAAGAGTGGAAGAGAGCAAGATTTGGAAACTAAACAACCAGAAAAAGGTACAAGAAGTGTTGCGTTTCATGCACCTGTGATTGACAAGGCACGATGGATTCCCCGAAGCATTCACGGAAAGATGAGTAGGTTGTGTCCCTGGTTTATTTTGTTAGGGTTTGGGAGAGTCAGCAGTTAGTGTTATTTTGTTGTTACTGTTAATGTGTAAATGTAATGAAGTTGTTTTTGTTAGTATTTTCATTGTGTGTTGGGTATTTATATACTGAACACTATCCGCATACAGATTTGATCATATACAGATTTTATTATAATATCGTAATCCAGTGGAAGGGTACAGATGCATATTAAAACGGGCATGGATGAAACATAACATAAATGTGTCTCTTTAAATGGAACTCTGCATGTAGTAGATGATATGATGATCGGTATTCAACATTCAACTTAAAGGTTTTGGTTTTCCCTATAGGTTACATTTTGTTTCTGTGTTCATCAAGTCCAAATGTTTAGAATGTTTAAGTGTACTATTGCATTATATGTATGTGTATATTCATGTAGTTATGAATATAACTTCTATATAGATTACATGGTTTTTATATAAAGGTTGTTAAAGGACCTTAAAGGGTCTCGCTAGCCTAAGTCCCCCAGTCTCTGCTCTCAGGAATAGTTCTCTTGGAGTTCTCTGTGTGCCTTTTTCTCAAGTGCTTTGCCTCTTGTAAGTTTTGGTGGGCTTTGGTGTGAATACATACAGACTAGTTGCTTTGCAAGCACTGTAAAGCCTAAATGTTTAAAATGTGAATTAATGTATTGTGTTGATTTAACACATGCATAACAAAGTAAAAATAAAGCCTGCATGTATGGTAAACAACCACTTTGAGCCAATGTATTTTCTTCTTACCACACACTGTTATTTAATTCATCATCTGATGATAGTTTTACTTTTATAACTTTTTTTTTATTTCAGTCTTGAGTTTGTGACTTAGTGTAAATCAAAAAGAAGGCAAGTACAGAATTAGACCTCCATAAGTGGGAAAAGCAAGAATAGGAATGAGTTTTCTAGATTTGCTAATGCATTTCTAGATTTGCAATACAATACATTACAATACATTTTAATCTACTAGGTATCAGCACGAAGTAAGGAACACTAACCAAATATTTCCTCAATCAAAATATGATTATCTTTATATTTGCCAAGTGGGGACTGAAATATGACATATAAGACGTATTATTATTATTTTGGAATAATGTTTTGCTCATAAGGTCAGAGTTCATATGCTTCTCTTCCAAAATGGCCACCGAACCAACGCGGGAGTGGAGCGACGAGCAGCTCAAAAGTGATGATTTGCCGAAAAAAGACATAATTAAGTTCATCCAAGACAATGCAGCTAACTCGGTACGTTCGCTCATTAGGGGGATGTATATTTTACAAGGCGTATAAAATGCCGATTCCAACTTTAGGCCATTATGTATGCGGTTCACTGGCTGGTATCGGCACATGCTAACAGCGCCGCTATCACTGTCACAGATCAGCTAGCCAGTAAGGCTAGCAGCGCCTCTGCCATGCTAAGCTAATGTGCATTGAATGCACCGTGACCGTAATGCAGTGTAAAACCACTGGATTGCAGTGCACGGTATGCCACACGATGCAAGGACAGTTCATATCAATAGATTGAAAACGTGAATATATGTGACGTGTGCCAATCCTTTTGATTGATGTTATTTCCCCCGGGGTTTTGTGCGGGAGGACTCGGGTGGAGCGCGGATGATTAATGCATGGCTGTATTGTCTTTCAGTTCCTGGCGGAGCACAAGCTGATGGGGAACATCAAAAATGTTGCTAAAACGGCGAAGAAAGAGCAACTGATGATTGCCTACAGTCAGCTCTTTGAAACCAAAGTCAGTGATATATTTTGCATTTGTTGCGACACAACAAAGCAGACTTAACTGTGGATATATTTCAAACAAAATGTAAATATACGCATGTAGGCGTTTAATAAGCAACTTCGATCGATCGTCAATTCAAGCCCCGAAACAGAATGTGTATATTTGGCTACGACTTCTAAGATGATCACTAGTAAATTGTTTTTCTTTTTCCCGTTTACAGAAGTTTAAAGGCACAGAACCCATTGAGGAAGTCACCGAGCAGGTTAAAACAATAAAGCTGGAAGATGACAGAAATAAAGAAGTCAAGACAGAGGTTGTGGATGAGGTACTGCTCAGAAATCCATATTTTCATTAGAACTATATATATATATATATATATTTTTTTTAATCACTAATGTAATTAACTTTTCTAAGTCAAGTAACACAACACATTCCGACTTTTTACAATTGGAAATCATTATTGCCTTGCTTTTCGAAGGGTCCACCCAAGTACTTCAAATCTGTGCTGAAGAAAGGAGACAAGACTAACTTCCCCAAGAAGGGTGAAAACGTGAGCTGCTGGTATACGGGATCACTGGAGGATGGCACCGTCTTCGACACAAACATTCCCACAAGTAGGCCGCATGTCCATATCCAAGTGTTTACGGTGTCGGTGCTCAGTAATGAAGGGTTGTTTCATTCTGTCAATCTCCTCCTAACCCACAGCCGCCAGAAAGAAGAAGCAGACCAAGCCACTGAGCTTCAAGATCGGCATGGGCCGAGTCATCCGAGGGGTAAGCGATCCGATTGGCTGGCTCTGATCACGCAACCAAAGCTTCACCTGGCATTGCTGTGAAGGGACATAGCCGGAATCGTCTCAGGGCCATGATGCTGCTTGTCCATAACGATGATGATGATGATTATGATAATAATCTGATTCACTATTTCTTCTCGTAGTGGGATGAGGCCATCTTGACCATGAGCAAAGGCGAGACCGCCAAGTTGGAGATTGAGCCAGAGTGGGCCTATGGGAGGAAGGGACTTCCAGAATCCAAGTATCCTTTTTCATAAGAACCCGCTTGGAGACGCTGTTCAGATTCCTGTTTGGTCCATTAAAGTGTTGAAACATTACACACACTACATTAATAATAATTTGACTAGTAAGACATGATCACAACAAAATGTTGTGATCATGTTACATTATTGAAGTAGAAAATGACTTTACAGTGGCCCACCGAAGTCCACCCTTTGCCAGAGATGAGCATACTTAATATCTGGCAATGGATACAATTAATACATTTCACTTAAACATTAAGGTAGTTTGCTTATTTGCATTTTAAGAACACACCACACCAATTACATATTTTAGAAGATGGGCCTAAAGTTTTGTTGGACCTTTTTTAGTTTTACTTAAAAATATGTATGTTATATGTATTATGTCCTTTCCTTAACATAAACTCCTCCAGAATTCCTCCCAACGCCAAACTGATCTTTGAAGTGGAGCTGGTGGCTGTGGATTAACGAAAAACACAGCTAGCATGCACTTCCCAAACTAAGAAAAGGAAAGAAAATAAGGTGTCACAAGATGATGACCATGCTTGAAAGATAACATTTTAAGTCATTTTGATTACAATTGGCCAGGTTGCCTGGTTTGGGTTACACTGGTTAATGGTTTGTTTTGCTGTCAACTTGTTACCATATCATTTATTTTTCCAGCATGGCCAGACACGTGATGACTTGTCAATACTGTACATAACAGGAGTCCTGTTTTTTTCTGTATTTGTTCTGCATGTTCAACGTAAGATAAAAATTTTGAAACCGACACCCGTGAGTTTTTTGTCGCCCTATTTCAGTGTGTTCAAACCTTAGGGTTGCCTGATGCGCTTATGGGGTTGTAAGCTATATTTCATGGTACAGTTTTGAGAAAATAATTAAAAGGTCTGATAAACAAAATGTAGAGATTACATAATGATTTGTAGTAATCAGTGTAGTGCGGTGTACATGCATTCACTGGGACATTAATGGAAGCATATGTAAAGTTTGGTTGTAAAAAAAAAAGTCATGGGTGACCTAAAATGTGGTCAGGGCTCAAAAAAGGTTAGGCACTACCTATTATTAATGTCCATCTGTGGAAGTTGATGTTCTGATTATCCATGTGGTGTTAGTAAATAACTAGATTAAAGTGACCACCATATAGGTGAGAGGATAGTCAAGTGGATACCAGCCAAACAAGGAGACGGGCATCCTTGATCCAGATGCCAAACTCCTACCTGTTCGTTAATTGAATGCATCTAAAATATCACCGCCAGTTGCTTTGCATTGAAGTCTGCCAAATGACAATTCTATTAAAAGGTGACACTTAAGCAATTTCTCCACACTTCTGAGGCTCAGTAAAGTATTCATACCAAAAGCCACATTAATCAGAAGTTTTTTTATGTCCCAATGTGACAACACATGGCTTAAATTCCAATAGGTGCAATGCAAATGTACTAGTCACCTCTAAGCCAAGCTGTGAACATGCATACAAGTATGTATACAATATAGGATTGCCCAGAACGTTCTAAGCAATGGCATACCAATGTATTGATAAATCAGACACTTTGCAACTAGAAGTGATTTTTTTTTCCCCAAGCCAAATCTTTATTCTGTACAGAAGGAAAACATTTCACTTGGTAAAAACTGATGGGATGTGAACGCAAGTCATCATCTGTGCGCTAAAAAAAAAAAAGAGCACTTAGGAGTTGGCGTTGGGTCCCTTCTTCTTTCCGAAGGTGGGCACCACGTTGACGAAGCGCCTGTTGTACTGGATACGACGCTTAGCACGGCCCGTCTTCTTCTTCTTCTTCTCCTGCTTGTCAACCTGAGAGGAACATGGAAAAGGCCATGTTATGTCATGATTTACTGAGAATAAACCCACCCCCCTAATACAAATATTAAAGAGGCCTGTGTGATTACTTTAAAGCAGTTATAAAAAAAGAAAAAAAAGGGAAAGTACTAAATCCTGTACCTTGGGTGTCTGTCCCCTCACTTTTCCAGCACGAGCCAGAGAGCCGTGGACCTTGCCTGGAAATCAAAAAGAGGGAAACCATTAAAAAGATAATTGTGGCAGAGTATCAGATGTTGGCAGTAATATATTAGTCTCAAAAACACACAATCTGTAATGATTTTGCCATGAAAGCAGAAGTCAATGTATGTCACTAACCAAAAGAGTAATGCTTTTTAATGTGAAATGGGCTTTCTATTAGCATTTTCAAATAATAACTCAAACCACAAATTATCATGGCCTTTATAAAAGACATTCAGGAGCTATCAGGGAGTCATACGCACCTCCAAGAAGCCTTCCAGCCACCTCCAGGGTACAGTGCTCAGAGATCCCGCAGGATGCCAGAGAGGAGTCATCCTCCAGTGGGCAACCAGCCAGCAACAGCACCTGGTCTTCAACCAGGAGACCCTCAAGAGCCTGTACGTGGGCCTGAAATGCACAGTAAAGAGTTCAGGATCGTAGGCCTCGGGGTGGTTTCTTTTCTGAACGTTGACAGCACTCAGCGCTAGCCAACTAAATCGCAGTGTATTGAGTGTAGGACTTTACCTTGATGGCTCCGACAGTCTCCTGACCGGTCACCTCAAGGGTGTGAGTATTCTGGGCACGCAAAAAGAGCTGCATCTTGATGCTGGGGGACAAAACACAAGACATGTTTTATAGCACCGGTACTTATCAGTTAACACAAGTGCGACTTTCGTTTGGCACTAGCAGAACATTGCGCAATAACCTGGCGTCGAGAATAAGACACGTTGACTAAAATCATACAAAGGAATCGTTTAATAAACATGACAGTAGCCCATAGAAGACCAAGACACTACTTTAAACCTGGTCTGGACAACATGCGTGCAGCCATCGAGGTAACTCGCTAATGCTATGCTACACAACTAGCCGCATGGGGCACGCGTTTCGGAGAATCTAATAAAACGTAAGGTTTCTGGCAGAAATGGGGAGCAATTCTTGTTCTATTCATGATCGGCGATATAATACATACAATATAATGACAACGGACAGCTTTCAAACCTTGATGAATACGCACTTTTAACTAAATTTCCGCAGGCCTTACCTCGTTCGATTCTAGTCGATCAACGCTAGGCAAAAAGGGCTTTCGAGGGGTCAGAGCTGCGCATGTGCAGACTTACGTAACACTGGGAAGGACTACGTAACTTTTTGACTACTTCCGTTTTCAAGCGGCTTCAGGTATGGCATGAAAAAGAAACACAACCTTTCTCTACGGTTCGAAGGCGTTCAAGTTGTCATTATTTCATTGGATGAGTTCTCCTCGCAACACATCCATGAGCACCTGTCCACGTCCTGGACGGGTGTCCCCATAGCCATGTTGACCCATGTACTTTACTTGATCATGTGCTGCACTGCGTGCTTTTAACTGTATTTTATATATACAGTATATAGTCTACACTTTGGATCGACCTTGTGAAGTCAAAGGAAATCTGGAGTATTTTTGGGAAATCCTACAGAATTCCATTTAAAAAAAAGTTAGCAGTGCTGTGTTCTGCACAAGCATTCTACATTGTTCATATTCGTGATCTTATGACCCTTGCATTATCATGTTGACTTAAAAAAAAGGCAACCTTTCCTTATTGTAGTAATACATAAACATGTTAACCAACCAATGGATCATTTATATCTGAAATTAAAAATGAAGCGACATCATAGAATATCAATCTCTTTATTATGAAATTAAGCAAAAACAATAACACTTCATTCCCATTCTCTTCTGTGAAAAGAGGACCATGACATGTTAAAAATCGGTTTGGAAAGCAGATACTGGGACCACAGAAGTACAGAAATCAAAATGTTCAACAAACTGATTTTGTGAAAAGACCGAAACCAAGCCATCCATTCTAAAAATTAAAAAAAAACTCAAGGAGGTAACAAAATTGCCTTCAAATAAACATGCATTAAAAGAACTTCAGACCGTTGGTGAATGTTCTTCAAACAAATGACATTGAAACATCAGATTAGACATGACAGTAGGGCTTTATTATCGTTTCTCTATCTTCATCACGTGTCCATCATGTAGGAGGAGGCGGGTAGTACTGGTTATATTGGGCATACTGGTTGTACTGCCCCCAGTTGTTCTGACCCCAGTTGTTGTATTGTTGCTGCAAAGGAGAAGGACACAGAATGGAGTACACCACATGAAACTTATTGACAACCACTGAAGCAATTCAGCTACCATTTACTAGTATTTTACTTTCAGATACATGTCGTTAACGAGCAGTTTAGAGGTTAGACATCTTGCTCAAGGATGACTATGGGTAAACTGCAGACATGAGGGATTGAACCCAGAACCTTACAGCTGGGAGTCAAGCACCCTAGCCAATATCTTGCCCCTCGAGTTGAATTGATGGCTGTCCGCTGTAACTGTAAGAGCGATACTTGAATGCCCGTCGAGTGACTTAGAGATGAACCGTACCTGGTACCAGCTGTTGTAGTTGTATGCAGAGTTGGCCGCCATGTCCTGCCCAGCGGTTCCAGTGGTCGAACTCTCTTCCACGCGCTGCCTCTTAGCATCAGGTTCCTGGGAGCTGCACACGAGTGGTTTCAAGTCAGTCAAATGAAACAGAGCCACAAAGACAACCATCCTTCATGGATACAATACAGCATGGGCACCAAATAGTATACGCTCGTATGAAGGGTTCAATAAAAATAGATATTTGGTACAATATGCCGTTTTCAAGTTTTTACGACTAGTCTTTGATTGTTCTGCCTCACTTGTAAGTTGCTTTGGATGAGTGACCAAATGTAAATGTAGAACTGTATGTATCCGTAATTTCTATAGGATTATTTCTATAGATTGTAAAATGGAGTCCCATGTGCTCAACATTAATGGAAAAAAAAGCCTATTTGGAAAGGTGACTAGTTACCTTGGGTAGTCAAGTGCATGGCTGGGCACGCGTGAAACAGTGAGAAACCATTGCGTAATTAGGTGGTGAAAACAACAAATTACCCATTCTCTGCTTTCCTCTTGGAGGATTCAATTTCCTTTTTAAGTTTCTGCTGCTCCTCGTATGCAGCCACGAGTCTGTGAAATTGGAAAATATACATTAAAAAAAAAGGGGCATACACGCATCAGCAACTCAGGCTCACCTTTAGAAACTAAAGTGTAGGTGATGGTCGAGGGAACTCACACATTGATATCGCTGCCAAAGTCCTCCAGGAACTCGACCTTCCGTTGGGAGAAGAGGAGACGGGACTCGGGAGTCAATGAGCTGTTCAGAGCTTTGTCGAAACAGGCCAAGATGTCCTTCTCGTTCTCCTGCACGTCACCGCTGTACTCCAGCTCCAGCAGATTAAGATACAGCCTGGGACTCGTCTGCAAAGCCACAGAAAATACGAAGAGTGTCATTTATATATTATATGAAAATATAGTATTAGTCATGCATCCATGTACTACTTTAGGAGGAACATTCCTCCACAGCAATCTTAAACTCAATGAACAAGATCCAAGTCTGGAGTTCTCATGAAGCCATTTCTTTTTGCTGTGCAAGGGTACTTCCACTGAAGTTAAAACACGTAGTTCAACCTTGCTCAGAGGGAACTACACAAGTACAGTCTAGCTTGCTAATCAGCTAGATAACCTGAATACCTGATACAGTGGAATAACGTTCCTAATATCGCGCTAGCTCTCACCTCGTCCTTCTCAATGGCTTCCAGCAGCACCTTCCTGGCTTTGCTGAGGCTTTTCTGCACCTTCATCAGCTGCCTCGCCAGCTTCACGGCGTAGAACGACGTCTCGCTGGCGTTCTTGGCCGACGCCATGGCCTCCCGCAGCAGTGTCTCCGCCTCCTCCAGGTTGCCATGGCGGCGCTCCAGGCTGACCCGCCGCAGGAGCACCATGGCCAGGGAGGGGAGTGCCTCCTGCAGGGCCTTCAGGATGCCACGGGCCTCCTCGACATTCCCTGACAGGAGAGAGGAGAAAGGAAACACAAACTTTTTTACAAAGTGGACACGTCAGGAGATCCGCATTATTTTGGTCCCAGGGAAAGGGAATGGGAATGGGAACTTTTCTTGTCGTTTCAGCACTAAAACCTAACCTTTTGTTCATCCATCCACCATCCTATAGCTAGAGTAGAAACGACTTGTCTCAACACTTGTAATATTTAAAATGAAACTCCATTATCCCCCGCTTCGTCCTTACTACCACCACTAAGCCCAGTTCCAGTGGTAGAATGTCCCTTTAAGAGACAAACAGGAAGCCGTGACTCACCCTGTTGTTCTTCGTAAGCCGCAGCCAGGAGGTGGATGGACGGCTTCTTGGGCAGGTGGATGGTGCATGCCTTCTTGTAGACATGTCGCACGCCCTCAATGCTCACGCCCTCTAGATACTTTGCATACTTTAAAGAGCGAAACACAGTATGGGAGTGGCAGAAGGAGCAGAGAACAGAGAGAGGGGGGGGGGGGTGGGGGGGGGGGGGGGGGGGGGGGGAAAAGGAGGGAAGGGGGGGGGGGGGGGGGGGGGGGGGGGGGGGGGGGGGGGGGGGGGGGGGGGGGGGGGGGGGGGGGGGGGGGGGGGGGAGGAGAAAAGAAGAGAGGCAGAAGAGAGACCAGCCATTTTAAAACTATAACTTGAGGCGTCGACCGAAGTGAATTTCTTCATTGTCAAGAACGTTGTTTAAAATTTTCTGTGTAAACCCATCAGCACCTTCATGGAACCAACTAGATAAGTTTCTGTAAGGTAGTGGGAGACGGAGAAGATGCAACGTAGTAGTTGGCAAATGCTGCAGTCAAATCTTGTGTGGCAAGCAGGCCATCCCCTAATACAACAGATACAGTCACATATCAACGTTACACGCAAAGAGAGTGCAGGACGATTTACTGTGTCCATGTGATTATCATCGATTATCGTTGAGGGGAGGGAGGGGGGGAGTGCAGGGAGGGTAAGTTGGGAGTGAGAGGGAGGACTAACGATGGGAATACCTTGGTCCAGAACTCCTCGTAGAGGGCACAAGCGATAAGACATCGTTCAAAGAGCACCACCACGCGCTCCGGGGTCCCGTTCTCCATCTCAAAGTCCAGGTACTCCTTCCAGTTGTTCAGCTGGGTCTTCTCCAGGGATTTCACGTGGAAGTACGGCCTTTTAATCTGAAACGGCAACGGGTTCCAACTTTAGAAACAACAGTCCTCCCATGGCAACCTGGTTAATCAGGAATGACAAGCTGGTATTTTAGGCAACACCCCAAAACGGACTAAAAGAATCCGGCCACAACGTACCGCTTCTTCAAAGGCCCAGCGTTTGCTGACTTCGTGTTCGTTGTGGTTGAAGTACTCCTGCCGAGTCTCGATCACTTTGTGACGCATATTCTCGATCTCGGTCACTCTCTGCATTAGAACACAAAAGAGCCGGTGAACACTCATTTACCCGTTTACAAAAATCACACGGTAAATACTACTTTTTACTAAATCATAGTGGACGCCAATGTACCTCTTTCACTGGATCACTACTCCCTAAAACTTAAACTGCCATGGCTTGCCTGCAAGAAGTTTCATCGAGAGCTTATATCGATCGATATCATGAGACAAAAAGAATGGAGGGGAATTCAAGCCTTTGGTGTAGTGATGCTGGGGTGTGCGCTTGTCGGCATAGACCCAGAGTGGCAGGGTCCTTGTGGCGTACCTTGGCAGGGTCCGGCAGGTCCTCCATACCGGGCGGTAGCTCCTCCTCATCCACAGCAGGTGTCTCTCCATCCTCTCCAACCACGGTGGCTATGTTGGCCTTGGCGAGCTCCACTCTCAGCTGGATGAACTCTTCCTCAGACAAAAAGTGCTTGGGGTTGTTGTTCTGCACGTGCTCTTTGAACCTGACGGGGACAATGTTGACCGTTAGGTTTCTGAAGCGCTCAGTGGGGCGTAGTAACAAAAGGACCCAACAGGAATACAATCAATATCATGGGGTGAATGAGGTCTGCAGTCCTCGTCATAATCGTTTGCAGTGTTCGTTGCATACCTCTGGAAGTGCTGGGAATAGAGCTGGGTGGGGATGCCCAGGATGCGATCATAGATGTTTGTGACATTAGCCAATTTCTGCTGTTCCGTCTCCCAGTTCACGTAGGCCTCCCACAGCCGGTCTGAGCGAAAGTCTGTGCCTGCCGCCAGCACTGCATGTTCATACGCACTAAGAGGGAAAGAAAACAACAAGGTTTCAGTTTGGTTACCAATGGATACGTACCACCTGTTGGTTCCATTTCCTTAACCTGATGTTACAGCGCGGTAAAAGAACAGGAAGTGTAACAAGCAAACCGCTTCCTCTACAGACATTAAAACAGAATAGGGGTGTATGAATAAAAATACGTCATATGTTTGTTGTTGTGTGTTTATATTTTTGCTCAGTTGAGCAATTGATATATGCTATATGCTTTTATGCCATAATTAGCCACATCGCCTTTCTTAGCGCACAGCGGACTACATCGGAATACAGCCTGAAATTAGTACCCCTATGTACTGCATCGAGAATCGTTTTGAATCGAAATGTGACCCCAAGATTCGAAACTGAAGGAGTCACACCCCTAACAGAGAAGGAAAGCGTCCAAGGCAGATGTTGTCCTGGAGTCCAACTTACGCTCGGATGCGTCCTTCGGTTTCTGGGTCCGCGGGGTCTGCATTTTCTTTGATGAAGGACAAGTAGTGCAGCCACAGGTCTACGCTGAGAGGGATGGCCTGCAAGCCATGTCTGTACACCTGGGCACAGAAAAGAACCAGAACTGACAATGAGACACGCTTGACAAGATGGCGACCGCACGCGTAATTAAAACGGGACAATAATCTGACGGGATGCAGGACATAAAACAGGTTACCCCGTCTTTTCACTGCAGTACTCCACATTCGTATACAGTTACATCTCAGAGGACATACATTCTTATACAGTTACATCTCAGAGGACATACACTGTTCTGCAGTATCACGGTGTACATGTGTGTTTTGACTGCCATATTTACCTCTTCGGCGACCTGGATGTTTTCATGCTTTTTTTCTATGTCAGCATACTTCTTCCAATAGCCATAGCAGTATGGATAGTGGTGGAAAAATGCATCAAATGCTTTTCTCACCACTAGAAGAGCATTCTGTAAAAAAAATAAAAATTAAAAACAGGGAACAAACATAATATTAGTTTAAGTGTTGAAAGCAGCGGACACATTTTAATATCTGAAAGGCGGTGTTCTCGTAATGGCTTAGGGAATGGGTATTGAGTGTGATAGTGTGCGTTGTTCACCTCTTGCTCCACATACTGCAGTAGATAGACCCAGCTGTTGAAGTCCTCTGGGTTTTCCTCGCACCCCTTGAAAAGCTTGTCAAACTCTGTAGGGACCTCTTGCTCGGGGGGAAGGGGGGGTTCTTGGGGTGCCTCCTTGGATGCTTCATCCAGCTCCATGCCATCCTCTGCCATCTGTGTTGCCTCAGTGGCACCTGGGAGGAGGACACATGAAGGGTCAAGCGTGCGCAAAAATAAGAGCAGCGCCACAAGCTCGAGGAAATTGATTAACAAACAAACTAATTACCCTGGGAGCCATCTTGTTCAGTAGCCTCTGATTCTACATGCATCTCCTGGCTCTGCTGTGTGGACTCCTCAGGCGCTGCCGTGGGCTCTGCTACAGGTGACTGTGGTGGCTGCTCCTCTTGGAAGAGCTGGGCATTGGCTAACTGGAACTGTTCTACCGCCTTCTCTACCGACGCCAGGCCTGGGGAATTCTGTTCTTGCTGCTGTTGTGGCTCAATGGAGTCCTGGGACAGATCAGAATCCCCGGGCAAGACGGTGTTCTGCGTACCGGGTTCGGGAGGGACCTGTTCCACAGACCACTCTGCAGGCGGGGGGGGGAGAACTGGAAGGTCGGGTAGAAAGCCATTACCAGCGCCCTCCATGGCGTGGGAGTCCCCACTGCTGGAGGAGTCTGTGTCAAGAGTTCCCGTCATGGGCTCGTCTGTGTGGTTCAAGTCTGTAAACACAGAATTTGAATATCTTTATCAGCCCTAAAAAATGTTTTATACATTTTAACAATAAGTAACAAACCTGAAACACAGTGTTGAAAACACGTCGTAACAGGATACATATAATTATAGGATAGTAAAGGATGTCCATAGGAAAAGGTATTCGGTAGTAAACCAAAAATGTAAAAATGGAGGAAGTCAAAGAACAGATGCAGTGCAACTCAACTGTAACAAGTCTTATGACTTCATCGCTTTCGGACTTTTGTTGTGGCATTGGGGATACGAACTAAATAATAGCAACCCAAATAATCCGCAGCTGTTGCAACCAGACACTTCCTAGTCCCAGTTTCAAACCGAGGCCAAGTTATGTTTGGGGCAAGATAGTGGAAATAAACCAAAATACACAACGACTTCGTCGCATTAAGGACGTCGCATTAACAGAAAGCTGATGGTAACACATAGTTTATTACGTTTAGAATCGGGCCTGTTTTTAGACTAATCAAGACGAACATTTACATTTCGTGGGGAGAAATGTTGGTTTCGGTGTTGCCAACATTAGCAACGGCGACTTTAGCCTAAGCTAGTAACATTTCCTTCCGCGTTTGAGTTCCTTTCGGTTGTGTTTATTACTGAGCTAATGCTAGCCCAAAAAAATGCAGTCGACCTGAAACACAAATACTCACGTATTTGTTTTGAGGTTAATGAACTATATGCAATGTGCCCTTATCTGCCAGTCCCAGTGTGTGTGTGTGTGTGTGCCCCACGTTAGCTAGCTAAGTTAGCTAATTTTAGCATTTGCTCCGGAGCCTAAAATGAACACACGAATCACGTCGGCCGCCGGTGAATTCGTCGACTAAACAACGCGCTGCGATCGTCTTACCAGTATCTTCCATGAAAATCGGGTCGAATGAATTGCGTGGCGATCTCAATTACTTAGTCTTAACAGTGAAGTGAAGTGCGGCACATCAACTCTCATTCTCCACAACTTCCAGGGGGCATTTACGGAGAAGGACGGCGCGTGTACGTGCTCTGTGCGACGTGCACGTGCTCCGTGCGACGCGTCCTATGGGAGTGTCTCGCGCACCCAATGCCCATGTCAATCAAAAATATATAATATAGTAAAACAAAGTTGGCGAATCTTATGGTTTATCTCAGATAATACTCGTTTTGTGTGTGGATAGTAATCGTGTTGTTTCACATTAGAATAATAAGCACAAGCTATTAAACACAATTTGGATACTAACAACCACGTCCAGATAGAACACTTTCAAATACATTTTAATGAGGACGACTTTGTGCATGATTCGTTTAGGCCGTCAACTAAAATCATGTATCTTATATAGTCCCGTCCATGTTTTTAAGCAAACGTAAAATGATTGTGCCTAAAACATTACACGGATAAACGGAACAAATCAACAATCAGCCAAAAATCAAATGGCGCCCGTTTTGCACTTTGGCCGTTTTGGTTTTGTTGAGCTGGTTGGTTCACGGCGCGACTGCGCATGCCTACAAGAAGAAGAAGACTGCGCATGCCTACAAGAAGAAGAAGACTGCGCATGCCTACAAGAAGAAGAAGACTGCGCATGGCAAACGGCGTAGTGGAGCACGAGCCGCGGAGAGGAAGTGGCGGGTGATCTAGGTCCGCACCTTTTCCGGTAACACCGCTCTGCCTCTG
>OOFB01006735.1:62291-74791 GCA_900323305.1 Trachyrincus murrayi | reverse complement strand
GAAGGTCACGTAGATGTGCTGAACAAAAGCTTCCAAATTAAGGTGCAATTTTAATGCCATGAAAGAGCTTAACAAGAGTTTAACAACACTGTACAAGAAGGAACATCAAAATACTTCTCACATCTTATTGCTGCAAATCCTCACAACGCCAAGCTGCTATTTAGGACCATTAACTCCCTTATCCACTGCCCTCCCAACTTTCAATAAAGTCTCCCCCAAATTGGGCCATCTCTGTTTACTCTACCACACAGTGAAGTGTATGAGATTTTTAATTCATTTTATCCAAGTCAGTTATTGAGGATGATATATGGCATGAAATCTTCCTGATGTTTTACCCACAAGATTTTTAAAAGAGGTTTCTGCCTTACTATAGTACTATAGTACCAGAGCAGATAGTTAAATGAATGGATAGATGGATAATAATAGGCCTAATAATAACAATAATAATAATAGTAATCTGAATGAACTTATATAATAAATGATAAATGTTCCAGAAAGTATATATGAACTAATCAATATTTAGTTTCTTCTGTTACATGAACGACGAGTGAAAAATGGGAATGGCGTCATCAAAAAGTCACCCGCCTGTGTCTATTACTGGCCCCGCTCAAATCATGGTCTACAAACACGGTCTTGATACGGTACAACAACTTCAAATATGGGAGACATTTGGATTTCCTCCAAATGGAAGTTTTAGTGTGGGACAGATTGTATATCTTAAGGAGAAAGCTGAGTAAGTATGAGGGAAACAGACAGACAGAAAAAGGAAAGAGTTGGGAAACTGTGCCATCCCTATACACAGCCAATTCGGACACTGATGTACCGCCACCTTATTGCCAGCCGACCAGCCTTCTGCCCTACCCGCTGGCCCCAGCCCCTCTACTGGTGCAAGACCGTTTCCTAAGAACAACTGATTGGACAAAACAGAACCAGATGAAACCTTTGAGAACTACCTGACACATCTACTGCATATTCAAGAGATGCAGCGAACTACAGCCTGGTGAACAACTGTTTTTGTGAACGGATCAAACGGACCATTACAAGACATTGTGCATGCCTCCTGTATTGAATGGGAGGTAAAGACGATGGCCGATGTGCTACCACAAGCACATCATGCTGAGAGGACGAGAAAGAGGACATGGTAGAAGTCATGCTCCAGTGAGGGGCCACCCCATCCAACACCAGGCCCCGGGAAAAGCAAAAACAATCCAAGGGGAGGGCGCGGCGACAGTGGTGGACATCAGGACCGGAATTGGCATGTGGGGGGATGGACAAAACCCGTAGGAAAGATTCTCAGCATACTCCCAATCCGACGCAATCCAGGCTCGTCATATCTGATGAGTCAATTTAATTTCTTGTGGATTGTGGAAACATTTCTTTGGTAAAATGTAATGTAACCAAATTTGTTCAAGGAATGCGGGAAAATTGTTAAGATAATTGGAGCATCAGCTATGCTGATAACTTTCTCTGTCCCAGTGTCAGTAGTACTAGCAGCACCTTTATGAAATTAGGGGTCACGTCAACAGGGAAAGTGACCTGGACGGAGAATTTAATTTTGTCTAAAACGGCTTGGGGTATGCAAGATACATTTTTTGACAATTGGTGTGCTGGACAAAACCACTATGGCCATTATTGTTGATCAACTAATAGAATGGGAAGTTTTTAGTTTTCTGAAAATTGCAGAAATTGGTGGGTTTCTAGTTTAGAGATAGCTAACACTGGTAGAGCCCATTTTAAAAATAAACAAGGAAGCTCAATTAGTAAGACAACACATAATATTAAGGGGGTAAGGGGGGTTACTCCCATGCTCAGATTGGCAGAATACACAAAGAAGGCACTAAAAATAGACTTTTTTAGAATTATATTTTAGAAAATAGAATTACTAACTTCTAATAATCAGATTCAGGTAATCTTATGGCTAAATTAGTTTGAACATTTTGGTTAACATTCTTAACAAATTTTTCATTCATTGTGATACACAAAAAAGCTCATATTAAAATAGTAAGGATAATAAAAGAGCACCTATGAATAAGGTTAATATGTTGATAATAAAGTATATTAGACTATGGTGGTGATAATTATGATTTGCAACATGGGGGGCTAGTTAGTCCTTAAACATAGTAGATCATTTTGTTCTAGTTGTGTGACTACTAATACATAACATATATTTTTCTTTTGTCTTAATGACCTACTAAGTTTTATGAGGAGAGATTGGTTGGTACATTTAATGCAGTAATCTATTGCCGTGTTTGCAAAACATTGCATATGATTAAAAAAACAACAACGAGAGTGAAAGTAGAATGAAAAAACATTGAAACCTAATTCAATAGACTTCATAAATCAGGGAGAGAAGAAATGTATGGAAATCAGTTATATCTTGAATTTTGCTTTTGAATAGATACATGGGATAGATGCTAACTTAATTTTTATAATAACAATTGTAAGTTACTTTAGGGAGGGGGAGATCTGGTAGCTCTGTTTTCGGGTTTTGTTTTCAATTTAGATTTACTTTGTTTTCAATTTAGATGTACTTTGTTTTCAATTTAGATTTACTTTGTTTTGGTAGTTGAGGGGTAAAAGTACCTGGTTCTGGCCCATTGCGGGGTGGTCCTGGGAAAATTCCTGGTCTTTTGTTCTTTTT
Organism: Trachyrincus murrayi; assembly: GCA_900323305.1. Taxonomy (NCBI): domain Eukaryota; kingdom Metazoa; phylum Chordata; class Actinopteri; order Gadiformes; family Macrouridae; genus Trachyrincus; species Trachyrincus murrayi. Next base: position 72,150 of record OOFB01006735.1, on the reverse strand, counting down.
GGTCAATTGAGCTTGGTCAGTGAACAATTGTTCAATCAAACTCTTGTATGTAAGCTGCTAGTGTTAGACAGCTCTACCACCAGGCTAATGTTGGATGTCTCTAACAACCTACGCCATGACGACACAGAGGGACCTTGACACCATGACGCTAGACTCTGGCACTATGATGCTGGGCTATCGTCTAAACCCTGACGTCAAGAGACTAAATGAGTATATGGCTATTATACTATCTTCCGTCAAAGAGAAGTAGTATAGTTTAGTTGCAATTAGTACATTACCAAGGTTATTATACTATCGCTTTGTCTTGATTGAGTACATTGTAACTGGGATTAATTGTTTTGGTTTTGATTAGATTTTCAGGTTACAAAACATAGCAACAGGTTTTGGTAAATGTTTTAAAAGGCTCAAATTTATTTCTTGGATGGGTAGACCAGAAAACAGTTTTGTTTGTTTGTACTTTTGTATTCCATTTGAGAAATGCATCATTCTATATTGCATGTTTCTAAATTGCATTCAGTGATCAAGTGATTGTTTATGAGAATACCCCATAATCAAAGAAGATGATTAGAAGATGTCATGTCAAAGAATTGAGGGAGGCACTACAAGAATTGGAAGTGAGGAAGAAAGCTGTGAAGAAAAATGAGAAAAGAAAAAAGTGAGAAAGATGTGAGAGGCAAAGACAATAAAGGGAAGGCGCAAGACCCAAAGAGATAGATACAGTAGGGAAAAGCCCCCTAGAGAGGGAATAGCTGCTATAAGAAACCTTAACGTGAGAAGGTCCCAAAGAGAGAGATGAGGCCATCTCTCATGAGGCCAGAAACCTGGGAGTAATCTTTGATAGGGACCTGAACTTCTCTAAACATTTTAGCAATATCACCAAATCTGCTAGACGGAGACGGAGGTAGCTCTCGGTACCCAGGGCAAGGCTTGAGACGGAGAGTAGTAGGGCATCTGCCGTAAGGACGCCGTATCCTCAGTGTCCTGACTCTTTTAAAAACTCCTTTTTATAATCTTGCGGCAGAAACAACCTTTCAGTCACAAGGTAGAAGCTGCATTCAAGTGGCAAGTGGAAAACTACATATTACTGGTTGTGTTATTAAAGGTATTTTAAAGGTATTTAAACTGGTAAAAGTACTGGGTAAGCTATCAGCTTTAAAGTATAACCCTCATGAATGAAATCAAGTCATTTTGAGGCACATACAACCTTTCATTCGCAAGGTAGGAGCTGCAGTCACTTTTTGGCAAGTGCAAAACTGCATTTTATGGGTTGTATTGCCCCTTTAAAGGTATTAGAAGTGGTAAAAAGTACTGGGTGAGCTATTATCTTTAAAATATAACCCTCATGAATGAAATAAAGTCATTTTAAGGCAGAAACAACCTTTAAGTCACAACATAGGAGCTACAATCACTTTTTGGCAAGTGGAAACCTACATTACTGGTTGTATTGCCCTTTTAAAGGTATTTCAACTGGTAAAAAGGACAGTGTGAGCTATCATCTTTCATCATCTTGTGACCTTTCAGTCACAAGGTAGGAGCTGCAATCACTTTTTGGCAAGCGGAAAACTACATGTTACTGGTTGTATTGGCCCTTTAAAGGCATTTCAACTGGTAAAAAGGACAGTGTGAGCTATCATCTTTCATCATCTTGTGACCTTTCAGTCACAAGGTAGGAGCTGCAATCACTTTTTGGCAAGTGCTTAAAACTGTTGCTTCAAAGATAAAGAACTGACAAAAAAAAGGACTGGTTGGTTATAATCTAGGGCACAGAGCATAAAATAAAGCAGTCATAAGGATATACCACACACATATAAACATCGGAAACAATACAACTGCCTATAATCACGTAGGCTAAATGTCATGCCTGATTATGCTATAAAACCGCAAACTTCTTTGGCCACAATTGTGATTATTCGGTTACAACAAACGTTAAAGTTCCACAAAGACGTATCTTTGGTATTACCACGGACATAAAGTGTTATGTGTATTTGCACGTTATGACTGTTTGATCCGGATAAAAGCAGCTGTAGACGTACGTATATAAACTAGGCGATACAGCTTTAACAGGCGCGCGCGCGCCCTCCCGCGGACGGCAATCGGACGGCGGACGATCACTTTTTGGCATGACACCTGTCGGTGGTGGTGGTGGTGGTGGTGGAGAGGAAGAATGCGTGGTGATGGTCGAGAGTGCGTGTGTGTGTGTGTAGGGAGGCAGGATACCTGCATTGGTCTATTGATTATGGTTGAACAGGAGCGCATCTCTTGTTGCCATCGCTGGAATGGGGTTTACGTAGGATGTTTTTTTGTTTTAGATAGTAACATTAACCAGTCCGTATGACAGTTTCTAATTAAGACATTTTTTGCGACCATTCCACATTGTAGTAGGCTAGTGATATGAAGACATCTGAACAATTAGACAAACAAGCCAATGTAGGTCAACTGCTTTATTTAGCACGTGCAGTAGAAATGATGGGCTGTCTAATGTGCCAATATTAGCCTCTCTTTTTAATGTGAATCCATAGTTTTGTGAGAGCAGCGCCTTTAAACACCAAAACTGTTCTACAGGTGGCCATTATTCCTAACGTGTGACGTACGGTTGACGCACAAGACGGTTGCATCTAAATAATTACATATACATATACTATGTCTGTGAGCTTCATGGGTTCTGTGAGCAGCAAGAGCTGGGGAAATATGCTACTATTAACTCAACTGAATTTGCATGCAAAATACATTTCCCATAACGTATATTTAATGTAATATTTTGTATTTATTTATATTTCAAAAGATGTTTGCATTACATTGTAGGGGACTAAAGACCAATGTTTTTGTTTGGTTCCTATGATCGAATTGACTAATCATTGTAAGTAAATGTCATCTATATTGTAAGACCTATATTCTATGCATCAGCTCTGAGTTTGGCCATTTATGAAGGTCAATACCTTATATTGGATGATGTAAAATTATATCATCAAGAACATTTGAGTGCTCAGCTTCATTGCACTATTTTCAGTATTAGAATCTAGAAAAAAACATTTATGTATGTGCAATATAACATTTCCATTACATTATAATTGTATAGGGTTACATACTGTATGTGATTCAGTGGAATAACATTCATGTACTTGCTCCATGTTTATCTATGATCTGCCAAATCATAGACCTTGTTGAAACATTATGAAATTAATCATCTACGAGGAGATTCCTAAAATTCACTGACAATATAAAAACAAAACAGACACATGATCTGTGACACCGCCTGCATGGTTAGTGTCGCTATGGTGACTTGCTTTTGACAAACAGCGCGGACAATGTCAAGTGTCGCTATGGATGCAGATGAAAATATGTACGCAGGCTTTTCTATGAGAAACATCAAGAACTGAATTATTACCGTTCCCATGGTAACCCTAGACTATAGAAGGATGAGAGCTCTTTATTTTGCAATAGATCCTTGCCTATATCTGAAAAGAGCATAAAAACACGGAGGGAAAAGTGAGGTGTTGTTTAAAATAGATCAAGATGGACACCATCCAAACTGCTGATTTGCATTGTATGAGAAATTAAATGGTGAGGGGAGGTATTGGCTGGATTAGTAAGACTTGTGCCGGATATAATGGATGAGAGTTCCGCTGGCCACCCTATTACAAACATTTGAATCTCCAAGTGCTTGTGTGTGTGTGTTTACATGGATTATTTGGGGGGTGCATGGGCATGGCTTGGGAAGTCAAATCAACAAACAATATGTTCTTCTAATGCGGTCTTCGACAAATGAATAATACTTTGACTATTTGACTATTTGACTAAAGTATAACAATTAGCAAGTATAACAAGTGTAACAACAAATGTATAACAACAAATGTACAGTACATTGTCATAAATAACCACCTTTGGAAACCATATCAGTAATAGAGAAGCTATTAGGCTATTATTAATCTATAAACTTTGGGGACAATGAGAAAAGGACAAGATGTTTGGATTAATATGAAAATTAACTTCTATCAAAATCTATCGGCATAGGTAGAAAAATAATGAAGTAGGCTACTTTGAATTATTCAGGCTCATAAAAGGACTGTAAATATATGTGATTATAATAATTAAATGAAGCAACAAACAAACCAATAATAAAAGTATAATGAATGTAATCCATACATACTGCCAGGAAAAAACTACATCTACAAACCCCCACAATATATTAATTAAGTGTCAAGTTGGGGTCAAGGAAGAACTGGAAAGATATAATTTTCATCTATCAAATAGTACTAGCACATTATATCCCCTCTGATCACTATGGTGTTCCCCAGGGGTCTATCTGGATCCCCATTTGGTTCTCCAATAACATAGGACTACTTCCATTCCGTGATGACCATAGACTGGTCATAGTTGACATAAAACAGGTTATGCATATATGTCATTATATACTGTTTATTCAAATGCTATTACACTGATAATAATTTTATTTATATTTTTTTAATTTCATGTAATTGTGCTAAAAATGTCTGGCAATTTATGACAACTAATGTAATGTGTTAAAAAGAATGTAGGAAAGAAAATTATAACTCTTTAACAACATATGCGTTTCTGATTCTAAGTAAAACAGAGCATGAAGATGCAAAATAGGTCTGAAAATATAATTTTCAGATCAGCTCTTCAGAGGTTAAATCATCCATTGCCACTAATAGATTTCCTAGTAGACAATATGCACCTCTAATGTAATATAAAATATACATTAGCCTGGCCCAAAGTGGATTTCATGTCTAAATAGTAGGCCTAATACACAACTGAAAACCCAGTTCCTTGAAGTTTTCAAATGCACACTTGTTAATGATTTTGGCTTTCTTCTGGCCATCTTGATCAAATTCATTGCGGCGTATCAGGGGTTAAATCATGTTGGGCCTCCCAAATGCAAGCTGGTCCATGACGATAACACCTTATACTATTGACCCATGTCATTTTAAGCCTGGCCCAAAACGGGTCTCCCTCATAAAAAAAAACGCTCAAAGGGCTAATTCAGGCCAGCATTTCAGGGGTTAAAACTTGGGCCCATTGGACTTGTGTGAATATCTTTGAATCGATAATAGAGAGTGGGAAATAATATTCAGTAATAGAAACATTGGTCGTATCTGGAAATATCGGCAATTGACAGTCCCTAACTTTTCTAGTATCAGACTTTGGTGAGTCGTCTCCAATCAGATCAAGCAAACAGTGGGAGAGTTCGATATTTTTCACGTTGGCGCTCGGTTGGTTCCGCTGGATGCGGAGCTACATGCTCTGTTTTCTGTACAGACCATTGGCGCTGAGGTAAAGCCTCATACGAAACCATTTCCTCAAAACAAACGTACCCACGCAGCTTGCTCCACGCGTTTGACGTCCAACGTGTAAAAAAAATCATAGTGGACGTGGTCAACGTGATTTTACTGCAGGTTTGTTCATGCATTGTTTTTAGAAACATTGCATCATTTACTTTGAATTATATGTAAAACGGACAAGAATGCCGAACAATGAGTTGTATTGAGCGGTGTATTTTCACGGTAGATAACAGAACGTGTACAGTAGACACGCCTCGCGAGGCAAGGGGAAAGAGGCGAACATTGCCATGTTCAAATGACTATGGCCATGCCTTAAATGCTAAAGTCAGTTTGTTGTCAGTGGACATTTGATCTTCGATTAGGATCAAGTATTCATTACCCTCGTGTAGTGTGGGAAACAGTTAATCCCCAATGGATGGCACTCTCCAGTTAAACACTACTAGCACGTTTTGTAGCTGCAGCTAACATGGGCTGGCTAAATCATAACAAGAATTTGGGGTAGTGGACTACCTGATGACCCTACACGGGTTGTGATTATATAGTTTATCAACAGAATGGACCCAGAGCTGCGATCTGCGTTTCATGTGTGTATACCAAGCCCATGCGTCGAGTGTTATTATACATGTGTAGTAAATGTGTCAAAACGTCATGCGTATGACGCGGCCGGGCTCCACACTGTTCTGCGCCTATGTGAGATTTGTTTTAGTGAAAAGTCGTGATGACTGTTGCGAGCTCAATGTCGTATTAAAACAGTTGACAAAAAAACTGTTGACTACATATACCATTCATTGTGCCTTTTTTTTTTTTTTTTTTTACCAGATCCTTCACTCCACTGCTACAACAAGACCATGGAGACAGACCCCGAGCAGCTGGAAGACGAGACTGCGTTCAGCAACACTGACACCAACGGTAAAACATCTTATACACCCTTCTTTGAAGACATGTCATCTGCATTCAGCCACGGATTTCTGGCATGTCAGATGTTCTGTGAGATTTCCTGTCCAAAATTCCACTGTTGTGTGGCCACTGTGGCATGGTAATTAAAAATCCAGGAAGGGCATATTTTGTGGGCTGGACACCTGCCATGGCTTATACAGTGCAGGTAAATTATAATATATCCCATTATATGTGCAGCCTATTGACTATCACTATACTTTTATTGTATGCCGAAACAGCAGTCTTAAAGAAAATGAAAATGGACATCTGACCAGGGCCGTAGCCAGGGTTTAGAAATTAGTGGGGTCCATTTTTTAAAACCATTTACTGAATTTATGGACGACGGGCAAACACAATATTGGCTGCTATACACACATAAACTCAATATCAGTGTACGAAAAAACATTGTGACCAATGTGGGGTCCAGGGGGATTCTCCCCTGGAAGTTTCTTTTTTGAATTGTTGTGTAAAAGCACCATTTTAACACATTTTGAGATTGATCTAAGACCATTTAAGTCTTGGTGGTGTTCCCTTTTAAATTATAATTCTATATGCTATATGGAATGTACTATTATTCATATTCAGGCCTATTCATTATTCATTAGGCCTAACATTATATAAAAACTTAAATAACCTGAGTACTATTTTCCATGTTTTAAATTTCTGTAGTTGACTTAAATACACTTAAAAACACACGTTTTTAAAATAATTGTGTGTGTGTGCCACACCATCATGTCACCAGCGCACTCCCAAATACCACTGAGTCGCACATAGAAAACACTGCTGCCAGGCAGACGAGTTTTCAACTTGTGATCAGTTTTGCAACGCCGATTTGTTGAATAAAAAAAACAAACGAGCTGACCTCATAGCTCGCTACGGACATGCATCTAACGTCGCATATATACAGCCGATTTTAGACCCTTCTTAGTGGGGTTCAAGCTCTGCTGTCTCTAATCGCCGCCCCCAGTAAAATCAAGGTCACCACTTTTATTTAGGCTTCATCAAAACTGTTAGGGGCGCTGATAGTTTGAATGAAAACGGTGTCTGGAAGGAGTCGAAGGACCAATCTGCAAATTGTTTCGTAACGTATCACCCAAGATATAACCCTATCATATCATCAACGTCCTGGATGTCCCCCTTTCCCCTAGCGAGTAACCTACATAATAAACCATTACAGATGTGACGAAATCAGTCTTATTTGGGGCTAAGCCCCCCTAAAGGTCAAATCCTAGAACTACTGTAGAGTACAGTACACACAGCATCGTGTGTGCAGATGTGGGGTGCATGAAACCTCTGATGTGGAGCTTACAGTTAAAATGTACACCTGTATGCAAGTTGGAACACCTTGGATACAGTATTTGAAGCTAAAGCTGGCATAACAAATTCCAGTGAAACAAAATCACGTTGTCCAAACTCATTTTCTTTTAAACAAACTTCGCCTTCCAGTTGGTTATCGTATTATTTGATTTAAAATGATTTCCTTTTTTTTCTGGATGTGAACAGAAACTTTCTGCATCTACTTGAAAAAAAATTTGGTGCCTCTTGTTTGCCTGCTTCTATTTTTTACATTGCTATAGGACTATGTATTCTTTTTGATCACCACCTAGTTCTCCCAGAGATCTAGGCGTCTCCACCTAGGTCTCCTAAACTTTATTTTATTTCTCTATTTCTCCAAAAGACGGCAGAGAGTAATGTCATAGCATTTTACCAATGCGTCGATGCGTCTACATTTGATGTCAACACTGACCAGCCTGCAAACACTGTGGTTCCATTGAGAACTACGCTTAGAAGGAGTGCCTCTCTCTCTTCTCTCATCCCCGCAGGTAAACGCCCGGCCGAGGACATGGATGAGGACGAGCAGGCCTTCAAGCGTTCCCGTAACTCGGATGAGATGTTGGAGCTCCGGGTGCTGCTTCAGAGCAAAGTAAAAAGGCTCTGGTTCACCCATTCCACACCCCCTCTCTCTCTGAGTATACATACATACATCCAGTTATGTTTTAGTCTGTTTTATAAGGAAAAACCCTCTCGTCTCTCCTCAGAACGCTGGAGCTGTGATCGGAAAAGGCGGCAAGAATATCAAAGCCCTTCGTACAGATGTGAGTAAACAGATGGCGGTATCTGGGGTTCCGCAGCTGCTGTGGGATACTGTGTTATATATATATATATATATATATATAAGTAGTGATTCAAGTAAATTAAATATTGTGAAGTCATCTTTCTATGCAATTTGCAACCCAGGTTGTTTTTCTTTTTATGGAAACAATTATGCTTTTTTTATGCATGCATGTTTTTAATATAAAGTGTTACCACTCGCTGTCGGGTGAAAGTACTGTTCATGTAAAAAGACATTATTTTCTTCAACCATATTGAACATGACTGTTCACGCGATTCTTTGTAGCTGTGGATTTGTTTCAATAATACAGTGGAACAATAGCTTCAATAATACAGTGGAACAATAGCTTCAATAATACAGTGGATCTTGAAGATATGGCAAACTCCTCTTCAACAACTATTGAAAGACCTTTGTAGTACTTATAACTGTTTGACTAGTTCAAATATTACTAATGCACTCTCCCATATGTTCAAGCATCATCTTTTTTTCATTTTCCCTTTTTTAAATTCTTTTTTTCAACAGAGTACAGGTACTCAGATACTTGTGTACTCAAATAAAAATGTATTCCTTCTCCACCCCTCCCCTCCTCCTTTTACTTGTTGTTTATTTTGATTGATTTTGGTTTATTTTCGGCCACCTCCTTCCTCCATTCCTCCTATGTTCTGGATGGCCACGCCCCCTTCTGCGTTGCCCACCCCGACGTTGGCCCAACCTGCGCCCGCCCCTGACCGCCCGCCCACCTGACACTCCCGGTTGGCCACGCCCATAAACCACGCGCCCCCTAACCATGACAACTTGTGATTGGTTGCCCCATGCCCAATGCCAACCTCCTCCTCCTCTTCCACCTACCACCACCTTCCACCTCCTCCTCCACCACCACCACCTCGGCCCATGCAGTACAATGCCAGTGTATCAGTCCCTGACAGCAGTGGCCCAGAGCGGTATGTCCCCACCAGTTCTATGCCTCGCTGCCTGACTAGCACAGTGAAACAAACTTGTCTTTTTGATAACCTGCCTTCTCTTTTAATTTGAACATTTTTGTTATTTTTTTAATATTTACATCGTATAGTAAATAACCACCCCCCCTTCCCCTGCCCGACCCCACCCACCTTCTCCCCGACTTAAAAGAACCCAAATTATATTTCCCCATTTCATCTTCTTTCGCCTTTGTTAGCCTGTGGTCGTTTGCAGCATCTCCCAGTACATTAAATTATTCTCAATACAGCAGATCACATGATCTCGTATCACAAACAAGTTTCTTTCATTCGTAGCCACACACAGCTGTTGGATATCCTGTTTGTTTTATTCTTTCCGGTGAGATAATTCAGTCCTGATTAAAAAATAAATAAATAAAAGGATCTAAACTTTGCTCTGTCCTCTTATGGACACCTTGCCAACCCCCACCCCCATCTCCCCCCCTTACCAACCACACCCCCACCCTCAATACTTCCGGCTTTCACTGTGTCCATGTAATCTGAACAAGCGCTGGCTCATCACTACAAGCTCCCCC